>JAZHYW010034386.1:0-148467 GCA_037355805.1 Ixodes ricinus | reverse complement strand
AAAAGCGCCCACCATTGCAAAAAAATTGACCGCATCTCCACGTGGTGAATGATGTTGATTGGGGCGAAGCTCTGGTGGTGCTCTGTCTCGCCGTAGACGCTGAGCCGCCTGCACGCCGAGCCTTTCGTTCCTTCTCATCCCATGCCAGAAAGAAGAATGTGTGGTATGGAACGTGGTTATATACGCATTTTGAGCATTTGACCGCGCAGCGCCCTCTCGTCTATAAACGTTGAGCCCATGCATGCAAGGAGTTTAACGCGATTATATACGCATTTGACCGCAACGCACCTCTCCTGTATGGACGTTGAGCGGCTACATGCAACGTTTCATCCACATGACATCCCCCAGCTCTTGAGTTACTACCAGATCTCAGAGCGCCCTACTCGTCCCGCAGTCGTGGCCGAATGTGGTTGGAGACGATGGGCCGCGAAAATTCACAGGGGTGCTCCCCCCGCACACGCTCGAATCACCTTGTCGACTGCGCAAACATATGTTTTTTTCATTATTTTTTTCACCATTTTTTTCTTCATCTTTTTCATTTTTTTTTTGCACTAGACGAGCACGTGAGCACGTGCTCCCGAGCACGTGAGGCTCACGGCCGGGAGCACGAGCACCGGACGCCGGACATGGCTGGCCCCTAGAGGTGCATCCACGCGACGGACTAAGTTGCTGGTTTGGTCCGCGGGCGCGCATCACGTGATCACCCACGCTCACCCGGTTTTCGAGGTCGCACGCCGGCGGTCCGCGGCCCGCTTCACGGCTGCCAACCGACTTTTCACCCAGACCTTGGCGGCGGACCGCGGCGTTACAATCAAAACTCAAGCGCTAAATCTGGCAACAAGCTGACTTTTATTGTTGGATTAGAATCCAAATCCAAGTCGTTTTCTTTGGCACCAACTGTTGAAGACGAAAGACGAGACCTTTTGTTTGTGCGACGAAAAGAGTTGACTATGCAGACAAGATCTTTCCTGCACATCCAGATTCATCCAACATGCCTTTCGTTCACTTCAGTCTCCTCGTCCTCAATAGTCAACGCCAGGGCCACCACGCGGCCAAACGTCTCTTTCGTTCATCCTCCACAAAGAATACCTCAAAATATCGCTGCAGCGTTTGGCCCGAACTGAGGTCGGGTTAGACCAGCCCGTTCGCCACACTGTCGTCTGCTTTTGGTCCGCCCGTGTGGATACTTCATAGCAGCCGAACAGGCCACTCACGTGATCAATCGGTCACCCGGCCCGAGTCCGTCGTGTGGATACCTTAAGAACCGCCCCTAAAACTGAAAGCACAAAACCACTTTTTAACAACAAATCAATGATGGTGTAGGCGAGCTGGTATATATTTACCTGAGACTGGCTGGATAACGACAAGAATTCAAAGTGAAAAGAGGAAGGGTGATAGAGGAGCAACGTCTCAACCACTCGAGACGATGCTTTCTCTCACCTTTCTCTTCCACTTTAATATTCTAGTTTTCCACCCAGCCTCAAATGGCTTAAGGGCACAGAATAAGGTCTATACTCCCCATGCATTTGAGGCCATGTTGAGGAACATTTTTCTCGGTGACTATTAGGAGTAATCCTGTCATGTATATATCATTTTGTTCGGAAATTTTGTGTTTTATCTACTTAACTAGAATTATTTAAACCAACTTAAAATAAGTTTTTCTTAATTTTTATATAGTACTGATATTTAGTTTTTTCATGTACTAAAAATATTGTAACTCAAAAACTGTTAGGTGCATATTTTAATTCTAGTTCAGTATTTTTCAACACCCTTGTAGGTGGTAGGAATAAAAATCAACCCTATATAACGGTCGAGGATGTAAGGGAGAACCATGGTAGCCCTCTGCAGGCATCGTATTCTGGGGGGAACGCCCGGTCCCCCCCCCTCAAATCTGCATTTTGCTGGGCGCCCCCCCCTCCCCCCCCCCCTCCGAAACAAAATCCTGGCTACGTGCCTGTACCTCTGTACTAAAAAAAACACTGTTTTGAGATAATTGAGTTAAAAAAAAACCAGATGAATAACAAATTACTATTGGCACCAACAGCCTAAGAGTCATTTTTTCCATAGCCGCCAGCTTGAAGTCATTGCTAAAGGCATGACTTCGCTTTTAAGCTTATCGCCCTGCTGCCGGGCCTCTTTTGTGACCTGTCTTGTCGCTTGGTACTTGAAAAGTATATTCGAATGACGTCAACTTCCCTCAGCCACTTGATGGTGTTCCACACAGAGTTCCCTCCACAGGACTTCAAAATATTGGCCTGTGCAATGCTACCAACATTGAATGAAAGAACAGCATCCAATGCCGCCATTCTGTCGTTACAAAAACACAAACGCTTGAAAGTACACATGGTATCACACTTGGAAAAAAACGTGCACAGCGTCTCGGGATTATTTTGGTTGACAAAAAGCTATGCAACAGTATCCAGGTAATTTTTAAGATTATCTGTTACCGGGCAAGCTTTTAGGTCTGGTGTTGAATTTGTTTTGTTGGAATATTTATTGATAAACAGGAGCGTATTCCAAAAGGTGGCGTGGTCACCTGCTACTTGCTTTCGGAAGAAGTGATTTTCAGCCCGAAATATAACTTTCTAAGAACACTGCGACAGTGGAAAATGTGCAGAAAAACTAAACTTTTCAAATTGCAAAAAAAAAACGAAAATTGTTTTTTTTTAATTTTTTTTTACCCTGTGCTTTAGATAGAAATAAAAAAAATTCTCATCCCTGAAAAAAATGAAAGCCGTTTACAATTCCCTGTCACGCCGAATTAGAGCGCAGCTCTTGAGGAGGAGGAGAGAAGGTACTGAGAGGAGGGTATACCCTCCTTCTCCTCCTCACCTCGTCATCCTGCCTGCTAGTCCGCCACAGGGGCCACGTGACCTCACGGGGCGACGTGACCTCAGGGGTCACGTGACCTCAGGGGATTACGTGACTTCAGGGGGTCGCACGTGACCCCAGGGGGCCACGTGACCTTACGGGGGTCGCGTGACCTCGAGCACGTGACCTAGGGCCACGTGACCTTGCATGGGAGTCACGTGACCTCCAGGGAGTCACGTGACCTCACGGTTACGCCGACGGCGACGGTGACGCCGCTCAAGCCGGAAACGGGCGCCTAAAGCTGCGCTCTAAAATAAAAAAAAAAGTTTTTCTGAGGTTTCTGAGGTTAAAATCGATTCCCACCAGAGTGTTATACGTATAATTGTGCTTACAAGAAGAGACATGCGTGTGTCAATTGATTTTAATCAACGAGAAGTTTCTATAACGTAATTAAATGCAAAGGTGCAAGCGAGCTGGATAAGAATGACGAAAATAATCCCTGGAGAAGAGGAACAAGGGGACAAAAGACAAAGGACAGTTAGCTCTATTTTTGAAAAATTGTGTTTGCCCTTCGTCCCCCTTGTTCCCCTTGTCCGGGGATTTATATTGGTCGTTCTATATAACGTACCGTTGAAGCACGTTGTCTACTTCCGTCGTCTATCTCATCGCGAACAGAAAAAAAAACTATATTTTTGCCTGAGAGAAAAAGAAGTCTTGCGAAATGTATGTCATAGCCAGAGGGCAGACGGTCATCATTAGTAAGGGGAGGGGAGGAGGGGATCACAGCGAAGAGAAGAAAAAAAAATTGTGAAAGTGAAGAGGGGTAGTGTTTCGCACACGAATAGCCGAATCAGCTGGCGGCTGGCCGCAGGCGAGCATGCGCAGCCGGTTCAGCATCCCTGCCAAGCACGCGCACTCGGACACCGTTCAGGGCCACACGCTCGTGCTTAGCATCAGCTGCGTCTGGATCCAAGCTGAAACAAGTATGTTCGCAGAAAAGACCCCATACGGTGATTGACTTACCTAGGCGCGCACGGTTCTCGCTCCAGTCGATTCGAACTCCTTGGATGAACTGAATTCAAATGGTGCTAGAGAATGGACACACTTCTACCCACCAAACGAACTCAGTGACCCAAGGATGGATTTGGATTGCGCTACAGAGAAAGAGCGCGTCGTATCCAACAACGTCGAGTGCCTCGCTCGGTCGTCCACGCCATCCGTCTGTCGATGACGTCTGGCAACCTGCAAAGACCAGACGGAAACTGTAATAGCGCGAACAAAAAGGCTGGAAGAAAACTATACAAGCGAGAGTGGTTAAGTCTTCTAAATACCTCTGCGGCACGTGTTTTTTTTTTTTTTGCAGGCACTTTCTTTAGAGGTGCCACGAAACGGTTTTTCTACTTTCGCTAAATACTGTTTAGAATCACTCCCTAACGTTATTAACTGAATAAACTTGCCTTAGTTTATTTTTCTAGGGCAAAGTGCCGTCGCCAAAAGATTCGATAAATATAAGCATCGTTCATCTCAACTCGGAGCCAGAACAAGCGGCCAGTGGCCTGGCGCCTGTCCCATGCCGCGGGTTAACGCGTGCCCGAGTGATACACCCGCTGTCCCTGATTGCGCCTCCGAAAACTGCTACCTTTACGAGACTGATGAATGGCAAAGAGAGACGGCTGAACACTTCGAATTGGGCGGTGGCTTGCGCCACCTTGCGGCGCTATCCGGCGGCGCCCTGATTTTTCAATAACTCGCGCCCTGCAAAGTGTTTCTCTTTTTCTTTTTCTTTTTTTTCGCATACGAAATGTTTTTTGCAAACATAGAACGTTCTCGCGGTTTCGGAAGAAAATCTGATCGCCACGCAAAAACCGAGATGAGAAATTCGCGCCCAGGAGCCGAGGAAAATCATAGTCGAGCGGCAAAGCCGAGTGTTTTACATAAACGCGAGCGAGGGAAGAGAGAAGACACGTTGTAACAAACTGAAGGGCGTTACAAAAAATGAGAAAGAGTAAACGACAAGAACTTATTGCTTTCTCCCGAGTGCTTTTTTTTTTTCTGTCGCTCCTTTCTTATTTTGACTTCCCCGCGCCATCGCTCCACTATTATGATCGATAAATCAGACTACGTCTTTCGCGGCGAAAAAGTATAAAAAGAAATTACGACAGCGTCGTCATTTTTTTCTCTGTCGTTGTCAATTTATCACATGTTTACACCTTCAATATTGGAGTACACAACGTATGCCACAGGGCCGCCGACAAAATCAGTCGATTGTGCTAAGCTTTAAATCAGAAAAAAAAGCTAGCCTAGAAAACAATATAAAACAATCAAGTGACTAGACAGACAGAAAGTTAAGAATGCAATGGCGCACTGACGGCAAATTAAATTACAGCCATATATATATATATATATATATATATATATATATATATATATATATATCATTGTTGAAACGCGTCTAGTTCGCGTCTGAATTCGGCATCGATGTTTACGTTCCAATTTTCTCACCACTCGGTAAAAAAGAAAACAAACAAATGTTATGCCGCTTGTTTTGTTTCCCTATGTTAGATACACCGGCGCTCAATCTGCTCGCGGAAAATTTTCTGTATCGAGAGAAAATAAAATCCCACCTTGTCAGCCCCGTGCCGCATTTCAACAAAGCTTTTGGCAGCCCCGCACATTTGCGTGCGCCTTCAAAGTAGTGCCGAAGATCCCTAACGAGGACATCCAGTTCTTGCGTAATCCCCTGTAGCAAACTCGGTATAGAACCCCTCAACTCTCTCTCTCTCTTCTTTATCTCTTTTGTTGCCCACTTTGGATGGACACAAAACACAGTCAAAGGATTGCAGCGTAGAAAGTCCGAAATACGCACGGTGTGTTTCTGACAAAAATAAATATATGCATCACCGATTATACAGAAATTCGTTTTCTTTTTTACATTTAAAAAGATACGAATTCGTCTCTCACTAGGTACCATAATCGATTTTGTTGATTAATCTGGGGGATGCTGCTGTAGAGAGAAAAGGAGCAGTCAATTTGCCGCTGAACTTGCTTTAGAAAAAAAAAAAAAAGATAAACAAAGTTTAATGAAAAAAGAAAGAAAAAACGGGTAGAAGAGTGGTAATTCTAATACAGTTGAGAAGAATACGTTTCTACTAGGACAGAGAGTGGCTAGAGTTGGTGCGCCTAGTCGACTGATTCAGAAGCAAGCCGCGTACTTTGGGAGTGTGCACAGCCGACCTTTCCCGGGAAGGAGTGCTGCAGCAACGCCGAGTGTATGCAAAGCCCTCGCAGCGTTCGACTAACGTGCGACAAGACCCGGGTGCGCGCTTTCTCCTTCCAGATGAAGCACGTTCGACAATAGTCGGGCATCTATTGTATCGCCTTCTATCGCATCCATCGCCAATGACCGACGGTCTAGAAACGCTATTAACACCCCTCGCTATTTCAAGCGGCCTCCACAGAAACGAGTGTTTGTTGTTTTTATCTTTCGTTGTTTCCGCGCACTCCACTCTCTAATGCCGATGGCCCTGATGTAACTAAAGAAACGACGGCCAGCGCCGCCTAGGGCAGAGGTTGAGGTGTCGATGGGAGCGAGGCTGCTGCTCTCCGCTCATCGCCTGCGCGCGGTACGGCGTCGTCGGGTGGTCGCGGAGAGAGTGGGCGACAGCTTGAGAAATCCTGGGCGTGGCTTATTAACCCTCCTCGCTCGCTCATTTTTTCTTCTTATCGGCCAATGCCGCAACCTGATTGGCTGCGGAGCGGTAAGAAAATACTCGCGATTTTTCACGTCGGGCCTTTTGCACATATCGGTAGGCGCGACGCGTATGCATTTGTTATCCTCTCGTTTCCTTTTGTTGTTCTTGGGCACAAGTTCGCCCCATTAAACGTTCAGTTTACTAAGGTTACGAAGCCGCCGCAAGATACATTTTTGGTGGCGTCGAGATTCGACGCCCTCCAAAATCCCAATATATGGTCGGGTTTGCTAGCCACTACACCACGACCGGGTATTGGGAAACCCGGATTTCAAATCCCGGCGCCGCCAAAGATTTTCTCTTTCGGAGGCTTCGGGACCTTTGTTCCATTCGATCAAGTACCGCACATTCATCCTGATATTTTCGAATATTTCCTCTTTGGAGATCGCGTAAAACGATGAAAGTGCCCCTAAGATTATGTAGAACATTTAGAAACACTAGGCCCGCGGTTAAACCCGTCGTTTGCCACCAAAGGACCTCAAACGGTGCGGCGGCCCTTGAGCTCGCTGCAAATGAGGACGACTACGAGGTGGAGATCGCTTCAGCCTTCAAACTGAAATAGCATTCCGATGGCAGTCCCTGGCCGTTTAGGCACATTCTACAAAATCCATCGAGTGTAACCCATCGGCAGGAATTTGGGTTTGAGCGGAGTATCGATGATGGCTCCGAAAACGTAACCTGCCGTGGTGCCTCCGAGATATGCACTGTCACGCTGCTAATCTATCCTACAAAAGACAGACATGTCCGGCCACATTAGCTAACTGTCTGCGGACACGTTCGAAGCCACGCATAAAGCAAATCAGTTTCGAAGATGCTTGGGGGGCTTCGCAGATTGTTCTGCTGCCAATGCGGAGCGCAAATTCGTCTGCTACTTTCACAGGGGTTGCGATAATGCCAGAACGCCGAGCTTCTATTGGCTGATTGAAAAAAAAAAAATAGTGGGTAGACTTGAGGCATCTAGCATTGAGGTCTACGTCCACTATCCTTTCAATCAGAGCCAATCAGAGCTCGGCTTCGTTCTGACGTCACTCTTGCGCCAGAAGCAGACGACTTGCTGTCCGCATAGCGTTGGCAGGATGTATGAGCGCGGTGACTGCGGTCAGCACGGTAGAATGGCGTTGGGTGGAATCTTTTGGGCCCGCAGAACACTCACTTGACGAGTAGTGCTCGTAAGTTTTCATTTCATCACCACCGAAAGTATGTCTGCGACTAGAACCCGAAGTAGGATCGGAACGTCAGGAAACTAATAATCGCTCATTCGTCCAGGGGTGGCCAAAGTGCGGCTCTTGGCGGGCTCAAGTGCGAGCGGCTCGAGGCTTCCTGGAAAGCGCAACCTCAAAAGCAAACGATGTCCATGTCAAGGTTGCAGCTCGAAAACTTCTGTTCCTATTCGGTTTAATGTACTGGCCTGAGGCACTCTGCTCAACAGTGAAGTAGGTAAAATCAAACACGACTTCAACCCTGGTGAGCCTAAATGTTCAAGACTGCAACAACGTCGTTCGAGTCAATTTTCAAAGTTTCACCAATAAGGCCGCGAAATCAAGAAACATAATAAGGAATTCCTTTGTCAGTAGAAGTTCAATCTGACCGCCAACTTAAAATAAAAACATAAAAACCAGCCACGCCCGCTTTTTATTTGGACTTTTCGCTACAAATGGTTATTTCTATGGCTCTTTGCATGTGCAGTCTGGCCACCTCTGGTCTAGACACCCTTATTGCGACATTTCTAGAGGAGTCTCAATCGACCGCTCTGACAGGGTTGCGGAACAACCGCCGAGGCTTTGGGACCTGCGCAACCGACTCGGTTTGCCTTGCGTAACAACTTTATTGCTTCAGGTTGAATAACTTGACTCCTATCCCAAGGGGGGGGGGGGCAGAAACTATGCGTGACATTTCTATATAATCTTTGCCTCAGTGTTCATGTTGTTGTTCCGCTAGCGAAGTATTGCCGGAAAGGGTATTGAGTGTGACCGAGCAGACAATAAAGGCGCGTTCGCGCATTTTGAGTTTGAACGTGACTGATTGCGCTAAAACTAAGGCACCGCCGCCGTCTAGGGAATATAGTTCTAAAACACTTGCGATTGGCGAATATTTAAAATATTTTACGCATCGTCCTTTTGTCGCGAGTTTCAAATAATTCTGACAGCATTATAAGTAGGTCTCCGTATTCGGATAAATTCGTAAAAAAAAAAAAAGCAAAACATTTGCCGATAAAATTTTTTGTCCATTCGGATTTTCCCTAAAAACACAAACTTTCGAAATCACGATGGCAAAAGAAAAGAGAAAAAATATAGGCGGTGTTTTACAACTACATTTGATAAGGGCATAAGGTCCTGGGGAAATGCCACTTGAGTTTCCTTTGAAATCTTGGACTGCTAAGAGCGACAGCGAGTTTACCCCTCAGCTCGGCAAGGTTCGTTCAAGACCTCTGGGTCTGGACAAAGGCCATTGTTTAAGTTTCCAGTTTGGACGATACTATTTGTACCTCCTAGAGGAAGGAAGTGTTTCAATGGCAGCAAACGCTATTAACTCATAGAGTTCAATGAAGGGGGAGGGCAGCTTAAGCTTCCGTACTTCTCAGCGACTATACGTCTAGAAGTTGAGTTATTTCAAAGTATCGACTGTCATTGAGGCAACACTTTAATGTGATATCTGTCATGGAATAGTAGTATTGTCACCAATGAACAAACGAGGAGACAAAAAAATAACCGGGAAAACTCAAACGTTTAATGGGGCGAACATGTCCCGAAATAAAATTACACCATCTTCCCGAGGGAACTATGGGGTGATGCGGAGCATCGTGTTGGTTCCGAGGAAAGAGTCAGGTTGCGTGCTGACGTCGAGAGATGGCGCCACCGACTGCCCTAGCGTTAAGCGGGTTTCACATGCCAGCGATTATGGCTCTAGAGCGGCGCGATTCCTCGCCGTCGCGGCGCTCGTGCCGCTCAACCGCTGGTGCTGGCAGAGCGACCGCGCACCGGCCGAGAGAGCAGCGAACATGGATTATTTACAGAAAGGTTCACTCGTCTAAATCGCGCCGCTCTGGGGCTCATAATGGCTCTGCATGTGAACTCAGCGCTTAACACCCCTACGCAGAGCCTTCGTCGCGGCTCGCGGCAGAGAAGCTTGGAACGCTCGCCGCTCGCTGTTGTATTTTTTGCGTCACTGTGAAGGAGACGGAGACTAGAGGAGGAGAGTTGCGCGTGCGCGCGCGGTGTGAGTAGAAGCGAATGCACGCGCAGTGCACGCAGCTTGGTAGAGAGAGAGAGCGGAGAGAGTAACGCGCAGCTGTTGAAGAGAGGAAGGAGGAGAGTTGCGCGTGCGTAGTGCGAGTGCGGACTACAAGGCCGCGGGACATAGACCTGAGCAAGAGAGTGCTCCGACATCTAAAAGGAAGCAGAACATAACAGCAGAGCGTCGCAGGCGTCGAAGTCGGCGTAACAGCAGTGTCGAACGCTGGGGCGAGACTGACTGCGTCTCGGCACGCGGAGTCTCTTATGTACACGCATGGGATTCTCGAACAATCGGCGTATGTACGGTTCGAACCTCGAACAAGCAACAAGATTCTCGAATTTACCAGAACACAAAATTGCAAGAATATATAAAAGACACGTCGCTCCCAGGAATCGAACCATGGCTCTTCGTGTGGGAGGCAAGCATGATAACCGTTAGGCCAGAACCGCGCTGCCTTTTTAGCCAGCTGCGCGCGCGGTAGTATTGCCAATGGCATGGGCGCCAATTTCAAATACAGCTGCAAAAATATCATTCGATACGGGTGAGCTCTAATTAATTTAAAGTAAATTTGTGACCTTACATGGTTCCTTTTGTTTGTGAGTGTTGAAAATTTAAGGGCACACTAAGATTAAACTCTAAATTTCGGAGAATTAAGAATCTAACAAAAATAAACTCCGATCCCTCGTATCTTGAGCGCTAAAGGAACTCGGAAAAACAGCCTCCCAGTTTCTGTGGGACTAAACTCCGAAAAGCCGGAGTTCCAAGCGATCATATCTCGTCGGTAGCGCGCGATTCCCGAAGTAGTGGAAAATCTTCACTCCCGTTCCATGCTCAGCTTGACAGTGTTCCAGGGCTCCCTGGTAGAGAGCGCAGGGGTGTCACAAGCGGTCGCGACGCAGTCGGTCTCCTGCCCCAAGTGCGTGAAGCAAGCTTCGAGGAGCTTGAACTTCCAACGTGGATGCACCATCAGTCGTGGTCATAGTCAGCGGCAGCTTAGGAAACGGAGAGCGTGCATGGCCAGTCGTCCCATCTCAGCAGCCAATCAGATAACGCCATTAGGACGCCAGAGAACCAACGAGGAAGCAAGGAACTTGCTCCGCCTCAACTGTCAATGGGTGCACGTTCGGACTCCGTCGCGAACGGTCGGAGTTTTTACGTGGCGGCAACGCACTTCCTGTTTCAGAATGGAGGCGGACGCCTGCGTCGCCTGGCAGCGTATGCCTGGCGGATGCCTGTTTCAGGAGGAAGCAGGCCACGATCGCATCGTGCGATCAGAACTGCCCCTATGGACCCAGAGAAGCAGCCTTGCGCACTCGTGAAACGCGTTCGAACGCGAGAGCAAAATGCCTGACGCCGGCGTTCCGAGTTTTAACGGATTACTGCTTCGAAGTGGAGCTCGGCGCTCTGATGTCCCCTCTCGTTCCTCCTCCCTCGCTCTCTGCGCTCATAGCGTGCTCAGCTGGTCGTGAGACGGGAACACATTTCCTGCGCTCTTCGAGCACTGCTAGTGATGTCGACGGCAATACGACTCTCCGCTATGTCGCTCTCGCGTCTTTGAAACGCTTTGATTCTTTAAGCCGGACAATATGGAACCATAAACATTAAGAATAAATTCGCCCAACTTACAGGCTGTTTTCTTATTGTTATAAGCTTTGCAGATCTGTTAAAAAAAAGCGTGAAAGCTGCACTAATCTAATGTGTGCGGGTGAATTATACGCCCAAGGGAACATAACATGGACGGCTAACCCCCACAATAGGTCTGATAATTAACTCAAATTTGTAATTAACTTTAAATCGGTAAGAACAAACGTATAATTTCAATTAGAAATTTGCGCAGCGTCATCAAAAACCACTAGATCAGTCAATCTTAGATGTGGGTGGGCGTGGGTAGCAGCTGTCGATGGTGCGCTAAAGTTACCGCTCGTCCACAGGTGCAAGGCTAGCGGCGAGAAAACGCGGATGCAAACACCATGGTCACGTTATCATCCGCCTTTTGGCGCCGCTAGCCTCGAGCTTTTTGTGCGAGTGGTGACTTTAGCGCATCACCGCGCTTCGCACGCCCACCTGATTTAGTGTATCTTGGGGACGCTCAGCAAGTTTCTAATTATAACCACGTGTTCATTTTCAGTAATTAAAAAAAGTTGATTACCAAATATTAGTTAACAATCCGATTTTCCGTGAGGATTAGCTCTTTATGTTATCTTTCCCTTGCCGTATAACACACCTTCACAAAACGCGTTAGTGGAGCTTTCGCACCTTTTTTAAAGAAAACCTGCAAAACCAAAGAAAAAAAAACACCCTGCATTTATAACATAATTTCCTGTTTCCTGTTAGACCGGTGGCAGCTGTTCAAACCCATTTGCCCTGACGTTTAACTCCTGGCTATAGCTATGTTGGTAGAGCAGTCCACTGGAATTGAAGAGGTCCCTGGTTTGATACCAGGACCAGACGGATTTTGTCAGTCGCACTTCAGTCACCTAGCTGTGTTTGGACGATTTGAGTTTGTCCTTTGTCCCCCTTGTTCCCCTCCTCCAGGGATTGTTTTCGTCATTCTTGTCCAGCTTGCTTGCACCTTCGCATTATTTGCATTATCATCACAATTTACTTCTCGTACTACGTCGTTTTACAGCGATAGCTGCGAGTGGGACACTTGGCGGTTTCCCGCCATCGACCGCGCTCCAAATCGACGCGGGTTATTCTTGAAAGTCTCCCAAAACGTTCTACGGCCCGTTGATAACAAGATAACGAGCAAGCACGATAACATGCATGGTCATGCATCGTGGCAAGATAACATCCATGGTCAGTAAAACAGTCCCCGCCGGGCAATCTGGCAGTGCACTGGGACAGGTGCCCATGTGACCCAGAATTAGCCCATACAATTCTCGAGAGGTACGCAGATAAAACTGCCTCTGAATATTACTATGCATTCTGTATCAGAAAGCAAGGGGAAAGCAAGTGCGTTAGTGCCCCGTCAATACACCTGAGAGATACAAAGTTTTGTTTTCTGAACGAATAGCTAGAAAGATGGTAGTAAGAGTGTCTGTTTGTTTCGATAAACCTTCGTTTGAGAGTACTACGTCTTGTCTATTTCTTTGTCGCTACTTATTCGGCGTTTTTCGTTGAGCACGTGTGACTTTTTGTACCGAAGTGACGTACGAAAACGCATTCCCCTCTTACGCAGGCAGCTGAAATGCTCTCCACACCCTCCTTGGTTCCAAAACGCTACGGAACTCTCGCCCGGTGTGTTAATCGGTTTAATACGAAACTTCTATGTGGACTTTATGGTGCGCGCTCGCACCTTTAGCCTTCATTCAGTTCATCTGCTCCGAAATGAGTCCTTAGAGGCTCCGACGTCGCACCTCATCTGTTGCTGTGTTTCTCCTGCACGCGTTTACAATTTTTGTTTGCATTCTCCTTGTTGAGAAAATGAAGAACGGAGGAGCAAAGATATTGTGTGTGCGTGTGGGCGTGTGTGTATGTGACCGTTGAATGTTGAATTTTGACATAACAAGATTGGGAAGAATACTAAATTACTTTGTGTGCCAATTGGAATACGCTGGGACATAAAGAGCTTTTTTTTTTTTTAGAGTTACATTTTTTTAATTCTTTGAACTAACTGCATCCAATTTCAACAGACAATCAACCGAAACGTCACACAGAAACGACTTATATCTTCTGTCAAACGCTCATCGGCCATAAAATTGTGTCTATGATTAATTATTACTGATAAACGAGGGTGTCTGCTTTTAAAAGCTGATAGTGCGCATGCGTAGTTCTAGAGCCAGAGCTACATAGCTTCACCGTCCTGGCGCGACATCAGAGACGTGCTGAGGAGTATATCCACAACCACGGTTCCTTCTTGCTTTTTCTACAACAAGTAATTAAAAGCGTGAAGTGGGGAACGAGATAGAAACAGAGAACGAGAGAAAGCGCTGCACGAAAAAAAAAAAAAGAAGTAGAAGAGTGGAAGGGATTTGCTGAAAGTTTGAGAAGTCACGTAGTAAGGAAGCGCGAAAACTGGGGAGAACGTGCTACAAAAGAGGACCAAACATGGCGCTCCCCCTCTTCCCGTATAGAGAATGAAACTGCAGGGAAAAGGGAAGACAGCCACGACAAACAAAAATATAAAAGCCCGAAAGTTGGCGGGAGCCAGACGTGAGCAATTTCGAGGCCTGTCCTAAAAGGGAAAGCGTCGCGAAGGGGCTAAGGGAGAGGAGACTGAAAAACGGAGAGGGGAAAAAGCCGGCGCTCCCTCCAGATAGATCCCTTTGTCTCTATTAATTACACGGAGGTGCGAGCTCTCGCGCGAGTGGAGGGTGCTCGATTCTCATCGCGCGACTCCGCGAGACTCGGCAGCGCGGGCGACAGTGTCTTTACAAAAGGTTAGACCAAAACTGGAGAGAGGGGCGCTGTGGCCCGATAAGCCGCGGCCGGTCTTGGCTTGGCGGCCAACTCCACTAATGAGAGAACCCCAGCGGGGCGGCTGCGTTTGAATTGCCCCCGAAGCCGAGCTTTGCCGCGATTCAACTGCGCCTCGAAGACTGCGTCTGTGCCTCGGAAGCGGGGCTTCGAAGGAGGTTCGCGCGACCGCGCTCCTGGGTGTGTGTGTGTATACGCCCGCCGAGATTGTTAATCGAGTTCGGGCAAAGATGACTCTGTCCTCGTCGGTCTCAATGCATGCCTCGGGTCGGGTGCTCGTGTGTGTGCGTGCGCGGGGCTGTGTGATGCGTTCGTGCGTATCGGAGTGTGTGGAAATTGCTTTGGACTCGACGATCAGCCGAGTTAGGTGACTGTTGACGAAGTACCGGGGCACGTCCACGCGGCAGCTGGGGAGCGTTCGATCGAGGAGTCACGCGCTCCGCCTGCGGAACACAAAGTTTGCTGTGGCTTAATTGTTAGGAAAGAACAACATGCGTTGCGGAGTGTACGAAGAAACAAGTGCAATTTTAATAAAAACGATGGAAAAGAAAGTGTGCGCTTCGCATTGCAAAGTTCCGCGGTCACGCTGCCAATACAAAAGACAGTCTGCAGGCATGAGGCGTGTTTCTTGTCGTGTCACCTTGATCTTACAAAAACTGGCTGAGGACATGTTTGGCACGAAGCTTGAAACGGGCTTAAGGCATATAATTTTCTCATCATGTCTGTAGCAAACACTGTGTCTTTTTTAATAATGAGACTGAACGTGGGCTATGACTTATACGACAAAATGCCGGCTAAACGACTTTCTCCCACTTCTTTCCCTCGAAAGATATGATGCGTTATCGTATTGCAAAGTAACTTCCAGACCAAGTTGGAAGAAGAGACAGGTGTCGCAACAAGGCGGGAGTCGAAATTCTGCTCGGCGAGCAAACGCGGACGCGCGCCTCGCGGACACGAAAACGTGCGCGCGAATGAGGACGGTTCCATGAGCTCCTGTCATGCTGCACCATCTCGCGGAGATTGTCAGAAATGTGAGTGAATCTTCGACACGCTTACTCAGTGGCGAGGAGGCGCCCTTCGGACACTTCTCCCTCGTTCCATCGTGGCTTTCGTTCCACTGCCACGGATGGCAGTGAATGGGCATGGCGAGAGCAGTGGCGTAACTAGGGGGGGGGGGGGCAGGGGGGTACAAGTGCCCCTGGCGCCACTTGGGAGGGGGCGCCAAGCCGAGTCCACCCAACATGTGCCTTATGGAAAAAAACGGCAGCAAGGCTACGCGAGGGGCGCGAAATTTCCTTTGCCATGGGCTATGAGGGCGCGAAATTTCATTTGCCATGGGCGCCGTCATACCTAGTTACGCCACTGGGCGAGACCGCCTGGAGCATGCTGGCAACATCTGGGTTCTTTTTTGTTCAAGTCCGTTTCTTGGAAGGCCCGTCCCTCGCAGCAGGTGTTCGACGATCAAGCAAGCCAGCCTTTAGCGGTTAAAAGACAAGAACATTCAACAGTGGAGCATCACCGCTGATCGTCATCGCGGAGGTGCTACACCCTGCTGTCTCTTGCTGCTTTCTGACGTCAACTTCAAGAATCACTATAAGGAGCACGCTTCAATAGTTCGACTTTAATGCGCATGGAAAGTTCGGCAGGAGGATGTTGGCTAAATCTGCGTTCTTTTTTGTTCTGGTTGGTGATCAAAACCACTGTCTTCGTTGTAATGCCCTGTTCCTTTTGGTTGTGCCGTGCATAGCTTTGACAGGCGCCGAAGATGCGCGAAAGCGAAGATTCCAAAAACTCCTAATGTGACGTCACGCCCCGGGAAGGAGGGGCTTCCAGCGGTACTGTAAAAATTAACTTCTGCAGCCTCCGTGCACCAAATTGAAAAATGATCTCGATATTCGTGATCCTGCAGACCAAGTGAAGACGATTTACGTGTTTTTTTCTCAAATACAAAAACACTTCAGTTTCTTATTAGTGATAAGCTTCGAGTCGACTGTGACTACGTCTGGGATGACATAAGTAGTACACGTGTGAAACATAGAACGCAACCATTTATACGAAAGCTACATAAAATTCAACCATTTATACGAAAGCCTCTGTTGTCTGTTTGTCTTCCATGTCCTTCTTTCGTTATCGTAAATTAGACTTTTTCCATTCTTTGCATAACCAAACGTTACTTCTTGATTCAGAAACGTATCTACAACCTGTTGTCACAAGACATATGGACGCCCTCATCAGCAATCTTTAAAACCTTTTTTCGCAAGAACCGATTTGTTTAAATGCTCCTTTTTCCCCCGCACAATTGATGATTGGGATTGTCTTCCTTGCTACCTTATTTTATCTACTAATTCCGCCTCATTACTGGATAACGAGCTTTAGCATTTTAGGTTCACCTCAGCGGTCCGTATAACATTGTAAATGCTCACGTTATCATTTAACACAAAACAAAAATTTTTTCCGAGTTATTATATTGTCTGACTTTTTATGTTGTTTGTTCATTTACTCTGCTCTTGCTTTAAACTGTGCGTCTTGCTTGTTCATTTTTTTTTATTTCAAGCAAGTCACTTTTGTGGTATGGCCAGTGACAAATCCCATTTGCTTTTGTGTGTATATTGTGCTGTGATAGTGTGCATTTCGACATGATTTTGAAACGCGTTAACTGCGTTCATCTCTTATTTTTTTACCTGTATTTCTTTCTCATTTTGTCCGGGAACTGTGTACGTTTTTGCCCTCCTGGGGAGCTATGCACGACGGTGGGACGAAGGGACCGCGGGACATCGCCGCCTGCTGTGATTGGCTGAGCACCACGCCGCTGACCAATCGCAGCAGGCGGCGATGCTCCCTTCGCCCCGCCTCGTCCCGCCCTCTTGCGTAGCCCCCTGCTTGGACCAACCATGGTCTGCAGTACGTAATAAAAAAGAAATTAATAAATAAATAAATCCGATCGGGAGAAACGGACTGTGCAGCGTGCTTTGAGCTGCGCTGGGTCTTTATCTGTGGGCTTTTCTGACCTCGGGAGTCACGCTGAATTCATGGTCTGCTTTCTAGGACATTCCGCGGAATAAAAAGTATTTGAGGAAATATCAAAATTCTAATTGATTTGCGTTCTACGATACCCAGGCAATTAGAGTTCTCGGGAACACGACGATCTTTTGTCCAGAAAGGAAGAAATGTACAATGTTTCAAATGCCGAAAGGATTCGATGCAAAAAGGCTTGTAGAGCCGTTGAATAAAAACTAGACGCGTCCAAAAGTTTAATTAGTGCTTCTTGATATTTTATGACTCTCATATAAAATATTTCCAGAGGAGATTGCGATGTTTAAAGTTGTTCAGCGAAAATTCTCATTTGAGTGCATGCGCCGAGTTGGTGATGTCCCGGAAAGTTAGGGATGCCTCCCAATTGAGCGCTATTTACCGGGACAATTCAGCATCCTCGCTATATTTAGTGGGGAAACGGTTACCGAAAAATTCAGCAGGCCGCAAGTGCGTAAAATCTAGCGCGTTACACTTTTCCGTTAGACTTTTGGGGGGCATTGCTTAAAATGTGATTCAAATTCTTTAAGCGCACTGTGTAAAAGGCGGTACATCTATATTGATATTCACAGCCTCGCATAAGTACGCGTTTTCCGTTGTCTGCTTGTAGTTCATGGTCACGGTTTGCGGAAGATTGACGCCGCCGCCAAAATGTACCGGGTGAAACGAGGGCCGTGTTTCCCCCCCCCCCCCAGAAAGAGGAACTGCGCAAAGGCCAAGTCTCCACCCAAAGGTACTATAGCATTGGCGGTTGGGATCAGGTGAAAAACTTTCAAAGCCTACCGTTATCTCAAAAGTCACGAGCTATATTCGAAATGAGACAATGGCGGCCAACGTAGACTCGAATACAAATGGAAGGGCGTCGGCCCCCCATGGTGGGCCTCGTTTTTTCGCATCATTCAGATCTCTGAAAATCGCCTATATCGTGCAAATGCGATAACGATAAGATTCGAAACTATGCCATCGGTCTCACGCGTTTGCACTATACTTGGCCGGAGTCTGAGCATTCGCCAATACGTTCGCTTAATTCTTACGGTGAGAAAAACACGCTTCTCTTTCCTCTCCAACACCCCGTGCCCCTGTTGTCGTGTGTCTTTGAATTCCAAGTGGTCGTGACCGTGAACGCCACTGGCCAACACCACTTGGAATAATCGAAGCCTGTGCACTGGAATGTCGACGTCATTACTGAGGGATGAAGCGAAGGTTGAACACCAGAGCTCCGTCAGCGTTCCGTTGGGCCCCGTGTCCAATGAAGGCGTCGAAGGACACTCGGCGTCGGGCTCGGGTCGAGTTGCCCAGTTGGCGCTATCCGACTGCGATGGCCTCCATGGAGGAGCTTGTTCTTGACAGGTTTCGATTATTCTAGCTGGTGTTGCCCCAGGCCTCTGAGGCGGCAGCAGGCACGCTACTGAAAAAGGAACCAGGTACCCTTACTCGTAGCTCGCTCAAAACTAACTATGCACGTTACTCGTTACTCAGATTCCAAAGTACTTGAGCTCAAAAGTAACCAGTTACTTCGTCGTTACATTGCATGTATGTTTTGTCCGCGGCCCCTTTTGAATAGTTTGTATCGTTAATAATGCCGAGCGTTTTCACGCTCTCGTGGACACTTTTTTTATTTTCTCGTTGACGCTTTTTGTGCCGTGAAAGTCACAGGCACGAGCTGGGAAGAAAACCAAAGAGGGGAGCTTGTGTTCTGCACGTGCCTCTCCAGAACTAACTAAATACCCTTACTCGTTACTTCATCGAAAAGTAATAGAGATACGTTACTAGTTCCTACTTTAACAAAGTAACTCTTACTTCGTTACCGGAAAAGGTAACTAGGTAAAAGTAACGCTATACTCTTGACGCGTTAAGTGTAACGCGCTGGTACAGGCCTGGGCCGGTAGCATTCTTTGTATCTTCCTATACGTTCACGCCACACGCATATGTGTCTGTATATACAAATCAGATGCCTGAGCTATATGCGGAACTCCCCGCTTTTATTCCTCACGTTAGTCGAAACTTGCGTAATGAGGTATAGAGCAGTCGCCTTCTTTTGATTCTTTTCGCAACAGAGCTCGTATCCCGCAACCTGATGGACTCGGGCTCGAGTAGTCTACGCCTGAGTCGAGTTCTCCTCTCAGCTTCTTGCGTAAGAATTTAATGTGTGCGGTTTACACAACCGACCGAGAGACCGAGGAACTCCGATTTCGGCGACGAGTCAGAGATTCCGACTAATTTTAGAGCGCAGCTCTTAGGCGCCCGTTTCCGGCTTGAGCGGCGTCGTAGTCGGCGTCGGCGTCACCGTTGGCGTAACCGCGTGTTGCATTATGGGAAGTTTCCATAATGACGTCACACGTGACGTCACGACGGGGGGAGGAGACGGAGGAGGAGGCGGAGGAGGGAAGAGAAGGAGCGGAGCAGGGGAGGAGGGAGAGGGGGAAGGAGAGGAGGAAGAGGGAAAAGGAGAAAGATGCCAGCTACCCGTTGTGCAGGCAAGTGATATCACCATTCATAAATCACAGGGAGGCACGTATGAAAACGTGGTGTACTCGTTGTCCAAGTGGCCACCTACATGGGTACGGGGCTGTGCTGTACCCATCGATCTCTGTGGCACGCGTCAGACGAAGTTGGTAAATTGTGTGCCGCCAAGGTCGACAACGGCTTGCTCGTGGTAGCTCAATATCTGTCGCCTACAACACTCACCAAATATTTCTTGCAAGACAAAGAAGAACTTCATACCAGTCATGCAGGAAAACATCCCATTGGCCCAGAGGCACGTGCACTCGCTGTTCTGCTGTGCCGTTTCGGGGTAGCACGCTCAAGACTAATGCTGAAATGAAAAACGCCGAGCAGTCTTCGACAGAGCCGACAGCAAGTAGGATGACATCGAGAGTATCACGTGCTTCGTCAAAGTGCTGACCCTGACGCTGTCTCGTTCTCCCCCTCGCTCCTGCTATCCTGTTTCCTGGCACCGGCAGAACTTATACAGCGTGGAGCTTCCAGATGTGAGAACTACATTTCCTATCTCCAGGCAAGCGGTGAGCGAGAATATCACAATATATATATATATATATATATATATATATATATATATAACAGCGCAACTTCATCACCATCAACATCCACACTATCATTACCATACACAACAGCGCACCGCCTGCACGGGCGGTGCGTGGCTCATGCTAGAGCTCGCGGGGCAGAATTGCTCCAGGGCTCGGCCAGTAAAGCCGGTGCTTTTTTATCTCTACTTTGTCTTTCTTACACATGGTGGAGGTCGGCAACGGTCTTCCCGCCCCTCTCCTCATTTGAAATCCTGGAGCTTCGTCACCGCAACATAACCGTCACCGCTGCCAAATCCAACCCAGTGGTTTCCTCGGACAGCGCGACGATGGCTACCATCGCAACCCAGACAGCCGGCACTCAACCGGCACCTGCCTTGACGGTGACATCCCGCCAACGCGACCCCAGCGTTTTCGCTGGTGTCGGAGACGACGACGTGAGTGACTGGATCGACTCCTTCGAACGAGCTAGTCGTCACAACCGCTGGGACGACCATCTAAAGCTCTCTAACGTCATTTTCTACCTGACAAACGTCGCCCACACGTGGTTCATTAACCATGAGCTCGAATTTGACACCTGGACCACATTCAAAACGCGCATGTTGGAAGTCTTCGGCAAGTCTGCAGCACGCAAACATGTCGCTGAACGTAAGCTTGCTTTAAGAGTACAGCAAAAAGGAGAAACCTACACCTCCTATATCGAGGATGTTCTATCCCTCATCAAGCTTGCTGACAAAGACATGCCAGAACGGGACAAACTGCAACATCTCCTCAAAGGCATCGACGAAGAGGCCTTTCGTGTTCTTCTTGTCATCAAACCAAACACATTAACACAATTCTCGGATGAGTGTCTTCGACTTCAAGAAGCGAAGACACGTCGCGTTATATCCTCTTTTCCCGAGGTCACAAGCAACGACGCTCATAGCATCGCAGCGTTAACGTCGACCAACGCAGAGAGCCTTAGAAATCTCATTCGCGAGATTGTGCGCGAAGAAATCGCGTCCATCACAGCATCCTCTCAAGCCAAGCCTACGGAGTCCTGTTCACTCAAACAAATGATCCAAGCAGAAGTCGTGGCAGCAATGCAACCACTGCCACCACCTCGACCAACGTACGCCGAGGTCGCCGCACGTGCACCTGTGCAGTCACCTTGGCACAACCAGGGCCTTGCAACATTTTCTCCGACCCCCTCTCAATTCGCACCTGAATGGGGCCATCAGCGACCGGCCGCTTTTGCCAACAACCGCCCAGTCTGCTACTACTGCGGCATCCCCGGGCACGTCCAGCGGAACTGCCGTCGGCGCCGCCAAGAGCAGGCACCCAGCGATCGCTTCACCTCATCGCACTGGGCCCCTCGTCGCACTTTTCATTCACGTCCAGAGCTTCGCTCACCGTCCCCGGGATTGGACGAGCGTCCCCAGCCGAACACATCACGACCCACCACTCGTAGATCACCATCTCCCCGAGCGAGATCTCTGTCTCCTATGATTCCTGCTCATAACGGAGACCACCGACGCTCTGGGGGAAACTGGTAAGCGCAGTTCCCGGAGGCACAACTGCGACCGTTTCCATCGTTTCAAGTCCTCCTACGCCACCGCGAAATATAATCGATATTGAAGTAGAGGGTCTTTCTCTAAGGGCGTTAATTGACACGGGAGCCGCAGTTTCAGTCATGGGGCAAAATATTTGCCGCAAACTCAAGAAAGTATCCACACCATATAATGGCATTCACTTAAAAAGTGCCTCGGGACGAATAATTTCTCCTTCAGCAATGTGCACAGCTCGTATTAATATTCAGGGCAAGCACCATCACGTTCAATTTATTATTTTGCCTTCATGCAGTCATGATATTATCCTTGGCTGGGATTTTCTTGCCGCAAACAATGCTTTTATAGACTGTGCCAAGCCCGAGCTGTCATTAGAAACTGAGAGTTTTGTCGAACCATCTAACACAACGTCAAGTCAACGTTGCACTATAACCAGAGACACCCTAGTGCCAGCAAGAATGTCTGTGATTATGCCCATTGCACCCGAATACGCCTACACTGGAGATGCTCTCGTAGAATCTGCGCCTGACATTATCTGGAAAAAGGGTATTGTCGTGCCTTCTTGTATGGCAACTTTTGGCCCTTTTGGTACTGACGTGTTAGCGGTAAACGTAACAAATTTGGACATCGTAGTTCCACAGTCTATGGTGGTTGCTGTAGCCACTCCTTCGACAGGTTTCAACCTGTTGGATGTTTCTGTCCTTGACCAACCTGCTGAACAACGAGCTAGCAGCAGCACTACTGACTTAGACTCTACTATCAATCCTGCTCTTTCTTACGATCAAAAAGCACGTGTCCTTTCTCTTATCGAGTCATTCCGACACGCATTCGACTCACAGACGGACGTTCTTGGCAGGGCTCACTCTATTTATCACACGATAGATACCGGCGACGCTCCCCCATACGGCATCGACCTTACCGCATAGCTCCTGTCGAAAGGCGCAAGATAGAAACTGAGGTAACAGAAATGCTGAAACGAAATGTCATACGTCCCTCTAACAGTTCCTGGTCTTCGCCTGTTGTTTTGGTTAGAAAGAAAGATGGGTCGGTTCGTTTCTGTGTAGATTACCGGAAACTAAACAACGTCACTCGAAAGGACAGCTATCCAATGCCTCGTATTGATGACGCCCTAGACACTCTGCAGGGAGCAAAATATTATTCTTCGTTGGACCTAAGATCCGGATACTGGCAGATACCGATGTCTGAATCAGACAAACAAAAAACAGCCTTCGTGACACCCGACGGTCTTTTTGAGTTTAACGTCATGCCATTTGGCCTCTGTAACGCGCCGGCGACCTTTGAAAGAACAATCGACTCCATCCTCCGTGGCTTAAAATGGCGTACATGTCTTTGTTATCTTGATGATGTTATTATTTTTTCGTCCACATTTGAAGAACACCTCGTCCGGTTGTCAGAAGTTTTATCTTGTATCACTGATGCGGGCTTACAACTCAATGCAAAGAAATGCAATTTTGCAGCGACTCAAATCAAAGTTCTAGGACATCTTATTTCCCACGAAGGCATAAGACCGGACCCTGAAAAAATTAGAGCAGTCTCTTCGTTCCCCCAACCTGCAAACACAAAGCAGCTTAAAAGCTTTTTGGGTCTATGTTCTTATTTCCGTCGTTTTATCCGTGGCTTTGCACATATTGCATCACCATTACATAATCTTCTTTCCACCCGTGTCCCATATGAATGGACTACCGATTGCCAATTGTCCTTTAACGCCCTTCGAAACGCGTTGACTTCTGATCCGGTACTGAGTCACTTCGACGATAAAGCAGCAACTGAACTTCACACGGATGCCAGTGGAACCGGGTTGGGTGCTGTACTCCTGCAAAAACATCCCTCCAGCCGTGACTCTCACGTCATCGCTTACGCGAGTCGTACCCTAACCAGACCTGAAAAAAATTACACAGTGACCGAACAAGAGTGCTTGGCAATAGTATGGGCCATCGGACGATTCAGACCCTATTTGTATGGTCGTCCGTTCACGATTGTCACCGACCATCATGCCCTATGTTGGCTATCCTCAATGAAAAACTTATCTGGACGTCTAGCCAGATGGATCCTCCGCCTACAAGAATATCACTTTACCATCGTTCACAAAAGTGGAAAGAAACACTTGGATGCCGACGGACTGTCTCGTTGCCCTCTTCCACTGAGTTCCCGCAACGATGACATCGACGACGATTTGCCTAGCGTCAGTTCCCTAACACCAACAAGTCTCATCTCTGCCCAAACAGAAGATCCTTGGAGTGCTAAGATAATTCGTACCCTAACTAGCCCAGTTCAAGACACCAAGTTCCGCCGAAAAATACGCAACTTCGTCCTCCTCAATGGTCTCCTCTACAAACGCAGTTACCTCCCTGACGGCGCGCGGCACCTACTTGTAATCCCGAAACAGTTACGAGATACCGTCCTCGCAACTTTCCATGACCATCCCACAGCGGGTCACCTGGGCACTTACAAGACCTACGCCCGCCTCCGGTCGCGTTACTTCTGGCCAGGAATGTATCGGACGACCGAGAAGTATGTGCAATCGTGCGTTCCTTGCCAACACCGCAAACCTTCGCGACACGCGTCAGATGGACAGTTGATGCCCCTACCTTGTCCCGAGAGGCCTTTCGACCGAGTCGGTATCGACCTTTACGGACCACTACCGAAAAGTTCGGCTGGCCACCGGTGGATCGTGGTAGCCATAGACCACCTCACGAGGTATGTCGAGATGGCTCCTCTCGTCTCAGGTACTGCCCAAGAAATTGCACAGTTTTTTCTTACCAACATAGTTTTACGCCATGGTGCGCCACGATTTCTCCTCAGCGACCGTGGCACCGCGTTTCTGTCCGCTCTCGTAAAAGAGGTTCTTGCTGCTTCTAGGGTTATTCACCAATTCACATCCACGTACCACCCGCAAACAAACGGTCTTACCGAACGGTTCAATCGAACCTTATCGGAAATGCTTAGCATGTATATCTCCAACGACCATAAGAATTGGCACTTCATTCTTCCCTTCCTCAGCTTCGCCTACAACACTTCTATCCAATCGACCACGGGATTCTCTCCGTTCTTTCTCGTTTACGGTCGGGAAGTGTCCTGCACCATAGACAGCCTTTTTCCGTACACTGACAGCGACTTTCAAAACTCCTTCGTAGCGCAAACAGTTAGCCGAGCCGAAGAATGCCGTCAACTTGCTCGCCTTCGCACCAATGACAACCGACAACAACAAAAGCAGCGTTACGACGAAGGTCGCACTTCAGTAATATACCATCCAGGTGACCTCGTCTTGGTTTGGACACCCGTGCGCACGCCAGGACTCTCCGAGAAACTTCTCCACAAATATCTTGGACCATATACTGTCCTTCATCAAACATCATCTAGTCAATTACTCCGTGACCCCGCTAAAGCCGTCAACCGATCGGCGCTGCCGGGCGCTACAAAACGTTCATGTATCCCGCATGAAGCCCTTCGTCCAGCGCTCCGACCATGGCGCAACTTCATCCCTCTACCTAAAGGTCGGCCAGGAGGCCTCCATCTTCCTCTACCGGGAGGATATTGTAACAGCGCAACTTCATCACCATCAACATCCACACTATCATTACCATACACAACAGCGCGCCGCCTGCACGGGCGGTGATATATATATATATATATCTCTTTCTCCGGATTGTTTAGCACGGTATATTGAAAAATCGAAGTACCTCAAGAGAGTAGGAGGGGAGGAGGGAGGAAGAGCAGAGGAGGAGGGAGGATCCGAGGTGGAGGGGAGGAGCACGGGATGAGGAGGGGGAGAGAGGGTACGGATGAGGAGGAGGGCATATCCTCCCGACCGTACCCACCCTCCTTCTCCTCAAGAGCTGCTCTCTAATTCGGCGTTACAGCCGGTTGTAAACGTCTTTCATTTTTTTTTCAGTGATTCTTTTATACCGTGGAAAATATAAAGCACACTACTGCGTACATTACTAAAAAAAAAACTTAACTTATTGTAACAAATTAATGATACCGCACGCAACAAACTGTTTGCCGAATTGCACGCCCTTTTCGACATTGTTCGAAACCAAAAATCTAAATCAAGTGGCACTTCGCACGTGCATTCCACGAACACATTATTTTAGTTCTTTACTTGGAATATCTTATATAAGAAAAGCGAGCGTGTGCAACGGGTGTGCTTACGCTCGCAGCATTCTCTTTGATGCTTTGGTAATTAGCATGAAGTCTATAAACAAAGACATAAAGAGGCGGTAAACAAGGTGAGCGCTGTATCAGATATTCGTAAGAATGAACCAACTCGCCTGCATTGCCACTTTTAAATATTTGTGTATAAGTCGGTTAAAATATCGAAAACATCTTGAACAGCCGAGGAACAAAAACAACAACACACACACACAGGTCTCGAGATCTGAGTGTCCCCAGGATGAGTCCGCCATTCAACTGCAAAAGCTCTCCATGGTTCGAGTTGATCGCTCTTTTAAATCTAGGCTTTCTACAGCTCTCGAAGCACATGCTGACGCCTGGTGACCTTTCGAGAAAGCAGTTCCCGGAGAACCAGACCCGAGATTTGAGCCTGGAAGCCGTCGACTCTGACGTTGCCATGGAAACAAGTGGATACCGAGCAGCTTCCGAGGACGTGTCTTGGCAAGTAGTGACGTAATCCAGGACGCGCGTCACTTCCGGCTGCCCCCCCCCCCGCCCCCTGCACTCACTACCTGGTGCTTTGATTGGTTGTGCGCTGTCGTCTGCACAACGGAGGAAAGGAAGCGGACGACGAGCGAGTCTTTGTCTGCTTTGGTTCTTGCACCGACGAGGAGTAATTCTTTATTTTCTTTTTTCATCTTTTCGCGTGGCCGCGTTCTTTTTATTTTTTGTTTGTTGTTTGCTTACGGTTTCTGTGCATTGCTCGTTCTTTACCGTGTTCGGCATTCGGATGACGGAAAAGGGGGCGGAGATGAGGAGAGTAAATAGGCGAGGAGCTTCAAAGTGAACCGCTCCAAAGTGGAGTGCGCCGAAGCGGAGTTCAAAGTGCGGAGCGGGGCAGAGTAGATTAAGGGAGTAGGCGAACTAGGTTTAGGGGGCCGGGAACCTAAGCTGGGGAGAAGCGGGGGCGTCGCGCGGAGTTACACGAAGCGCCGTATGGTTGAATGGAGCCAGGCCAGGTAGGCCAAAAACAGACGGTGCTCTACGCTGCACGCTTGTCAGCGATCTAGCTAAGCCTAGAGTACCACGTGACATTAGAGTCACTGGAAAACCACGCACAGACTGTCGGCACCTTTTCTCCCCATTGTCCGACGCTGCCATGACGATCATTCGCCCATTAGCGTCAGGTGACATTTGTTTACGTGGCAGCGGCTCTTGGGTGCCGCCATATTGGTGCTTTGAGTAACTAGCTAGAAGGCAACGCCTTTCCCCCGAACGTCATGACTGGTGGATCGAAGAGAGCGCCGCCTAGCTTGCGTACCGCCACCAGCCCGTCTTGCTGAGCGTCTCGGCACAAGCGCGACATTAGCACGTGGCGTAACCTGTCTCCTGTCGAGGCGTGTTTGTCGCTTGAGGCGGGTCGGGAAATGATGCCGTCGTGCGCAGGTCTTGCCTTCGTTAGTTGCTTAGAGCCAGATGGACGACGTTTGCGTATACGGTTACCGTTCTGAAATTCGACTTTTTAATCGCTGCCTATAGAGGTGTTCGGAGATCCTCGCGGTGGCTGCCCCGTGAACTGTTTTCCAGCAGGACTTCCAGGCACGTCGGTAGAAGCTCATCACAAACATTGATTCCACTCACCAACATAACTGGAGTCGTTAATCTAAAGCCTAGCTTATATAGTGACTCGACATATCGTGCAATCGGAGCAAGAGGCTCTTAGTAGATCATATTCGGAGGAAACCGGGCCCAACGGGCGCGCACTCAATACGAAGTGACAACACAAGAAGAGAGAGAGAGAGAATATCTTTATTGAAACAGAGAGTTTAGTCTGAGCTTTGCGCTCTAACAGGCTTCTCTGTGGTGGGGAAGGGAGTGGGGGACAGAAAGACGATCGACAAAGGGTCAATGATGATGAGATGAAATGTTAAAATATATACACGCTATATAGTTTCAGGATGGAAAATGAGAGAAAGGTGAGAAAAATAATTATAGCACTGTCAGCAACTCAATGTCCTCGAGGAATTTAAAGAGGGCTTTTAAGGCTGCTCGATGTTCCTTGCAGGCTAAAGTCCGAGAAGCTTTGGTAAATCGAAAGGCCTACAGTCCAGAGCATTCGTAGAATTTTTGCAAACTTGGCGTTCATTTTCATATGCTTGACATGTGAATAGAATGTGTCTGATGGTTTCCGGCGCACCGCATCTCTCACAGTCCGGAGTCGCGCATTGTTTTATTTTAAAGCGATAGTTCTTCGTGTATGCACAGTTGAGGCGAAGTCTATGTATAAGAGTTTCTAAATTTCGTGGTAGGTCGCTTGGTAGTCGGGTTGTTAATAAAGGGTCTATGTCATAAAGAAATTTGTAGTTAGAATCCGTTGAGGACCATAGCATCTCACGTGCACTTTTTGCAATTTGTCTTGTCAGAGATGTACAATCGCCTTTCGTAAAAGGAACCATTCGTGTTGAGATGTGCTGGTGGGCCCTCTTGGCTGATTTGTCAGCGCATTCGTTACCCCGTATACCGGAATGTCCTGGTATCCATTGAAAGGTAATTTGGTGACCGTGTTCGAATGCTAGGTGGTGGTACTCAGCTATTTCTAGGGAAGAAATCGAATACATTGATTTCTTTCCAACAGGACTGAGCGACTGTAAAGCGCATTTCGAATCTGTAAATATGGTCCATTGTTGTGGTGGTTGTTGACATATATACTTGATTGCTTCCTTAATTCTGTGAAGCTCAGCGGCTGTTGATGATGTATGATGGTTTAGACGACAAGATCTTGCAAGAAATCTCGATGGAACGAAGAATGCTGACGATGAAGTCGTCGCCGTAGTTGAGCCATCGGTATAGATGTGCGTTGTTCTAGTGTATTTTTCATATATGTAACTCATTACAAGTTGTAGCATAACTAAGCTACTTTGTTGGTGTTTTGCAAGGATTCCGGGGATGTTTAGATTAATATCCATTTTTCGAAGCGTCCATGGAGGTATTTTGGAGAATTCAGTAAAAGTTGCCTGCTTTGGAATATTGTCACTATTTCGACCTAAAGCGTCCTCATAGCTGGAGTTTGGACGTTTTATGTGTATTTTAGAAAGGTAGTGATTCTTATGCTGAGTTTTATGGCGTAAATGAATTCGTACTATTTCTTGTTTCTGTAATACTTCCAAAGGAAGGCATCTGGCTTATGCTACCGTGCCAGGTCCAGATGAACCCCTTGGTAGACCAAGGCAGATTCGAATGCATTTGTTAAGCGTCCCTTGAAGCTGTCGTTTACTCGTCAGGCTTATATTTGTTAGGTGTGGAATAGAGTGTCTTATTAGACCTTCAACCAGAGATTTGTACAGTAGAATCATTGATCTGCAGTTACATCCCCAAGCTGTTCCTGCGAGGCAGCGTAGAACATTGGTTGCTCCCGTGATTCGTTTTTTTAGAGAATTAACTTCTTTCGTCCATGAGAGATTTCTGATCAATGTTGATCCCTAGAAATTTATGTACTGTGACGTAAGGAACTGTATGTCCGCCTAAAAGGATTGGATACTTTTCCATAGATTTCTTGGTAAATGCCATGGCAACTGTTTTCTTAGGAGAGATCTGGAGGCCTTTGGAACCTAGAAAACTTGCCAATATATGGAGAGACTTTTGCAACCGCAGCTTTACAGTTAGCCTAGAGCGGGAAGTAGACCATACGCAGATGTCATCTGCGTATATGCTAATACTAACTCCTCGGGGAAGATGCTTTTTTAATGCTATCAGTGTGATGTTGAATAGAGTTGGACTTAGTATTGCACCCTGAGGTACTCCTTTGAGAACATCAAAATAGTTGGAATTTCCTTCTGAAGTATCAATGTAAATTTTTCTGCACTTGAGATAATCGTATATCCATTTATAGATGCGTCCTCCAAGTCCTAGATCTGCGAGAGCCATTAATATTGCCTCATGCTGAACAGAATCGAATGCTGCTGTAATATCTAAAAACAGTGCAGTGGTCGTGTGACCTTTGGCTCTACCTTCTTCGACACTCGTTGTAAGATCAATAATGCAGTCTGTGGACGACCGTCCCCGGCGGAAGCCATTCATTTGCTCTGAATAACACTTGTTTTGTTCTAAAAACCATGAAATTCTACCGAGTACCATTTTTTCCATTAGCTTTCCTATACAACTCAAGAGTGCAATTGGTCGGAAAGATTCGAGACAAGTGGGTGGCTTACCAGGCTTCAAAATCGGCGCAATCTTCGCAATTTTCCACTCTTGTGGTAAGGCTCCTTTGATCCAGGAACTGTTGTAGTGTTCAAGAAGTGTGAGTTTGGAATGTTGGGATAGGTGTGCCACGGCGTTATACATAACGCCATCTCTACCAGGTGCTGAATTAGTTGCTCCTTGAATTGCTGCACTTAGCTCATCAATAGTGAAGAGCAAATTTAGACTTTCGTTTGTTGCAGCAGGTATGGTATGTCCCGGAGTCGAGACAGTACTACTATGTGTACCACCACTTGTTAGGAAAGCGCAGTATTTGTTCGTGCCCACTTAATGTCTTAATGTCACAACTCAGACTGCGTTTTTTTGGTCTAAACGTATGTTTCGGCATCGTCATTCGCTGAGCTGCCTCCGTAAGTTGCGCTGATTGGCTCTCCGAGTGTTGTGCGGGAAAGTAGACGCACGGGCTTTTTTTAAAGATTGTAGCGGGGCCTGAAAACACGATGTGCTAAAACTTTCTAATAGAGAGTTTTAGTAGATCGTTCCGATACCTCCGATACCACGATAACGATACTATATATGTAAGCGCAAAGGCGGAGGCAGAGTATCGGGTATCGTTATCGGAGTCATCGGAACGATCTACTAAAACTCTCTAATATCTATATGCGGTGCACAGCTTTCTTAGAGGCAGCGCAATCAAACATCTCATCATGCACCCTCCGCCTACGTGAAATTAAATATTAAAAGGGTAAAGGAATAAACGAGCGTGGAAGAAAGTTCGTCCGCGTGTGAATTGCGCAGCAAAAGACAATGAGAGGTGTGTAGACTGCGGCAGAGCAGAGATGGTATCCGTGTTTGCTCGGAAGAAGACAAGGCCTTCTAAATTCAAGCAGGCTCCGTAACGTCCCAAGAAAACGTTAAAATCTGGTAGCCCGTGTACGAACAAATATTTAGATAATGCATAGTTCATTGAAACCGCCAAGATGCCATCTTCGAATAAAAAAACTACTCCAAGAAACGTAAACTCGCAGGTTTAGGAACGCAAGGAGAACAAAACAAATCTACCATCACGAAGATTTATGAAGCTCGAAGCAAGCTTCAACCATAATTCTCGCGCTGTTTACAGACACTGAAACAACGAAGGGTACAAAGAGCACAACCAATGCTTTCCTTCTCCCCAATGAAGAGCCTGGAACGAACCGTTCTTCGTAATAAATCGCGAGCACTCTCATCAGTACGTCGCACGCCATTCTTCGGGGCGTAATCATTGGACGCCGAAACAAATATCATTGATCCAAGTCAGAAGCGAGACGCATCGCTTAAATCGAAGCACGGGGCTTGCATTACCGATCGAAGTTCGAGAAGGCTTTGTGATCGCTTGGAGATAGGAACGAATCGCAACAGCTTCGAACGTCAGTATCGCGCACGCGTGTCGAAAAGTGCATGGTTTATACGCGAATATCAACCGCACTCTGAAGAAGTCTGCGATTTAACTTTCTCGCAGACCACGGGGATAGCCCGTTACGGCGATCGATGACACGAACGAAGCTCGGAATAGGATTTCAAACATGCGAAAAAATTGAGGTTGTGGGGATATTTATACAGCGTGTAGTTGGTCTGCCATTTTAAAGTTGCGACGAGTCACTCGCTGTAGATGAGCAATTTAGCCAGTGCGGTACAACCGCTAGCCTGGGGTCTTTAACGTGCACCACGCAGTAGTGATACACGACCGCACGCCGGTACGATGCTCATCCAGATCGAAACGGGCAGGGGTGGGGCTCGAGCCCAGAATCCCCGAGTTCTGCAGCGCGAGCTTTCGCTCCACGCGCGTCGAGCTTTAGCCCACTCGGCCGCCGATTCCCCCGAAACATGCGATGTGCACAATGAGCCTGGCTTTCACTATCTCCATGTACCGGCGCCCATTTTCTTATCGTATTCCAAGTTTCGCTACTTGCTGAAATCCTTTCATTCTTTCTTTCGATTGGCTATCCCCGTGCTCTGCAGGGAGTAAGAAATGCTCCGTTCCATACAGCTTTGAATGTCAGTCTTCCGCATGCGCATGTGAACGTTTTCTTTTGTACGTGTACATAAATATGTTCCCGTACTTAATGCGAACGTTATGAATAGATATACACGAGTGCTGTACCTGATATCACTGACAGCTCAAGACAAGCAGGGTCATGATTACGCTCGCTCTTTAACACCACTGCATTTGACATTATTTTTTTTCTCAGAGCGCATGCTTTTAGGCGCTTTTTTCGGCTTGAGCGGCGTCGGCGTCGCCTTCGGCGTAACCGCGCGTTGCATTATGGGACGTTCCTATAATGACGTCACACGTGACGTCACGTGAGACGTCACGAGGGTCCCCAGTGACGTCACGTGTGACGTCACCCTCGTGACGTCACACGGCGTCTAAATTTAGCAGGAATATTTCCCCAATAAGTTTGGTGGGGACCCCGCTAGATTTAGCGAAAACATTTCCCCGCTAAATTTAGCGGAAAAACGTCGCGTTAAATTTAGCGGAAAAATCTACCCGCTAAATTTAGGGAGAGGGGAGGAGGGGCATAGCCTTCCCTCCTCCTCGTCAAGAGTTGTGCTCTAATTCGGCATTACAAAGAATTGTAAACGTCTTTCATTTTTTTGTTTTTTGTTTACTACATTTTGCATTGACTGTTACTCTCTCAAGTCGCATTCCAGCAGAAGGTAAGCGTCGAGCTTTGGTGGGATAATAAACGACCATTTATTAAGCCGAATTATACGTTCGAAAGAAGGCTCCGAAAACTCTTTCTTGATCTGACACGCTTGGTGCACACGTAACGCGGTGCGAATGTGTACACAACCCTCAGAGAGTTGGGATGGATATTTGTTCCCTTCTAGACTCAACCAAAAAAATAAGTAGTCTAGAAGAATACGAACTGTGCACTTGTATATAATAAAAACGTACACCCGAAATATATTTTCAGTACGCTTTTCGTACCTTTTTATATCTTAGAAATACGTATATTTAGGTGTGCTTTTACAATGTACAGTCACTCACACTACCCTAGCCCAAAAACCATTACAACTTTTCGCTCTCTGGATTATGAAACTGGAAATATGACTGGAAGCGTTACTGGAAACCTGAAATCCAGATTGCAGACAGAGGAATGATTTCTGAAAACCTGAAATCCAGATAGAATCCGATAAGATTCCCAGTTCCATAATCCGGATAGCGAAACGTTGTATTGGGTTTTGGGCTAGAATAATGCAAAATTTGTGTACTTTTATTGCATTTTTTTTTCGCCTAGGGATGCGCAATCCCCGTACCCTAATCCAGGCCAAGTATACTATATTAATCTCAGTGTTATAGCGAGATTGGAAGATTACAATAAATATTGCAAACTGTGTTCAGCAATATGCGGCACCTTTGAGCGATCGTATAATACGCGCGCCATACGCCGCAAATACGGGCGCAGGTAGAAATGTCTCCGCATATCTCGATTAACTCGGTGCTCTTGTTAATGATCGACTCGTATGCCCGGTTGTTTCTGCTTATTACTCGGGAGGAGAGCGGAGAACCTGAATTACCAGACGGCTGTGGTAAGAGGAAATGATGAGCCCGCACAAAAATCCAATAACGATACTTTTTCATTTATCGTCGGTACGCTTTTGCCTTTCTTTTCTCTCCTGATATTGGTTGAGAATGAGAAATCGGGCAGAAACAAAAGTGGCGCCGCCATTACGGCGGGTTCGGCGAAATGAGAAGTTTCGATGCAAAGTGAAAAATTGCAGCTTCGCACGGAAGGTTCGACGGCAGCGTTAAATACGCGGTACGGCGCTCAAAGAACGGCCTGATATTTCAGCGTTGGAAGTACCCGAATGTGTATGTTGGTACATTTTCTACGTAAGAGAAAGTTCAAGTACGTTTCTTCGTTGTTATTTAGTTATATAAATTGTAATTATGTTAATTGTAATGTATGCATGCATGTATGTCTGTGTATGTAGTGTATGTGTGGATGTATGTGAATGTGTAGTGTATGTATTTGTGTAGTGTATATATTGTAGACATGTAGGCATTATAGGTAGGCATGAAGGTATCGCAGTGTATTGTATGCAGGCATCTAGGTATCATAGCTTATTGCATGTAGACAGGTAGGTTATGTATTGTAAAGTGTCGTAAAATTTCTTTAGGCTTCCATGGCACACAGAAGCAGCTTATTACTAAAAAAGATGCGTTTTTGTTATCAGCCTGGTTTAAAACGTTTTCAAATATCCTAATGACGACACACTTTGATTTTTTTAAATATTTTTATCCTATTTATAACTATCCATCTATCGTTATGATGGAACTTTTTCACGATGAAAACGGTTTAGCATTACGTTACAATCGTACCGGTAGCGTGCTATAGAACTTGGAAGGAACGAGGTCCCGAATCTTCGAGAAACGGGACTGCTGAACGCTACAAACAGGAAAGGCTCTTAAAATATCTTAAAAAGGAGGAATATTTTCGTTCGCTCGAAATTTCCCGGAGTAAATAAAGCCGGGCTGTAAGGTGGCGTCAGACGTAGGTCTGAATGTTCGGCGCCGCCTAAAAGAGGCCGGGAACAAATTGGGCGCGTCAGCGGGTCGCCTCTTGGTTTGACACGAGTCCCGGCCGAACTTTGACGCGTGCGCAATGTGCGCCTCTTTTAGCGCACGTCTCGTGCATGGTCCGAAAGACGTCCGCCACAGACACGATGCGAGAAGTAGCTCCGGGCATGTTTGCCTCGCCTCCAACCTGCCGGCAGACAGATAGGACCGTCATACGAGCAAGAAACAGGCCTCAGTCACTGCCTTTTCTGCGATGTATACCAGGGTTACTTGCCGGTGTAGAAGCACAAAAACGACGTGAAGAAAAGCGCTCCAAGACACACGTGCCATGAACCAACGTTGATGCGCGATTCACGTGAGGCACGGGCACGGAGCTGGCCATCACACCGTTCCAACGACAAACCGCCCGATGAGCGCTCTTCAATTATAGATTTTTGTAAATATGTAAATATAGTATCTTTGCTGTTTCCGCTGCTTCTGATTGTAATCCAATCATCAACAATTGGTGACCCGGCTGCTCGGACTTAAATCAGCCCTCGCCCATCAAGGCAAGTCTCCTTGTTTCCATTTGCTCATCAGCGGTTGCAATCTCATAACTATCCCATCATATCAAGCAGCGATGTCCTCCACAGAAGAGAGTTCAGCAGCTGCCGAAGTTGCGGCAATCAATTTCAAGCTACCTGAATTCTGGACGTCAGACTCGGAACTTTGGTTCCTCACCATCGAGTCATCGTTCCGCAAAAACAAAATAACATCTCAGCAGTCGAAATTCGACCATGTGGTCTCATCGCTGCCACAAGCAACGGCAGCTGTGGTTCGGGACATCTTGCGTGCACCCCTCAAGAGGCGCCGTACGACACTCTCAAGTCTGAACTGATACGGCGTACAACCGAGTCTGAACAACGCCGGCTTCAACAACTTTTGACATCAGAAGAACTTGGAGACAGGAAACCATCAGAACTGCTTCGGCGTATGAGACAACTCCTCGGTGAAAAAGCCAACACTCTGGATGCAAGCATCCTCCGAGAATTATTTCTACAGAGACTTCCGAGTCAAGTACGCATGATACTCGCCACCTCTGAAACGGTCTCTATCGAGGCTTTAGCCCGAATGGCGGATCAAATCATGGACGTAAGCATTCCCAACGTCTGCCAAATTGCACAACCCAACACCCCGTGCCAAATATCACAGCGAGAAGACAGCCTAACGCAGGTAATGGAGTCCAACAAAGCACTCGTGTCGACAGTCAAAGAACTTTCCGAAGAGATCGCACAACTACGTCTGTCGACACATCGCTCGGCGTCACGACAGTTTTCTGCCAGCCCGCCCCAACGCCGTCGATCCAGGTCTGCAAACAGGAGCGGCACTTGCTGGTACCATTTCACCTTCGGTACAAGCGCAAGAAAATGTGAGCCGCCCTGCATGTTCCGGGAAAACAAGCAGGCCCGACGCTGACGACGGCAGGCGTCGCGGGCCACGGAACAAGCCGTCTGTTTTTCGTGACCGAGCGCGTCACTAAACTTCAGTACCTCGTCGATACTGGCGCTGAAGTAAGTGTAATACCACCAACAAAAGAGGAACGACGGCACCCAACAGACACACCACCGTTACAAGCTGCCAACGGCTCTTCCATCAAAACGTATGGTCAACGGTCACTCACCCTCGACTTAGGTCTGCGGAGGACGTACCGCTGGATATTCTATGTGGCAGATGTTCAACAACCCATTCTGGGAGCAGATTTTTTGCGACATTTTGGCCTCGTCGTTGACCTCAGTCGCAACGTACTCTTGGACAGAGGAACGCACCTTTACGTTCACGGTATTCTGTCCAAGACGAAGTCCCTCAACCTCACTATATCGACGCAGGTCTCAGGGGCTCCTTGGAAGTCGCTTCTAGACGAGTTTCCTCAACTACTCCGGCAATCCAACACACCACAGACAGTAAAGCACACCATCACACACCATATAGAAACAACTGGACCACCAGTCTTCGCACGACCTCGACGCCTTGCTCCTGATCGGCTCAAAATAGCACGACAGGAGTTCGAACATATGATCGAACTCGGCATCGTACGTCCCTCATCAAGTGCTTGGTCATCAGCCTTACACATGGTGCCAAAAAAATCCGGCGATTGGCGACCATGTGGTGACTATCGTGCTCTCAACAATGTGACAGTGCCAGACCGTTACCCCATTCCCCATCTTCAAGACTTCGGAAATTCGTTACATGGGTCTACAATCTTCACAAAAATCGACCTAGTGAAGGCTTACCACCAAATTCCCGTCGAACCCTGTGACGTACCAAAAACTGCAATCGTTACTCCTTTCGGCATGTATGAATACACCAGGATGCCATTCGGTCTAAGAAATGCAGCACAGACATTTCAACGATTTATGGACCAAGTGCTGCGTGGATTTCCATTCTGTTTTGCTTATCTTGACGATATTCTTGTGTTCAGCCGAGATGAAAAGGAACATCGCAATCACCTTCGTCAACTCTTCATTCGCCTCAGCGACTACGGAATTCTCATCAATGCAGCGAAATGTGAGTTCGGCGTTTCAGAACTATCATTTTTGGGACACTACGTAAACCACCTTGGGATTCGCCCATTACCACAGCGAATTGAAGCAATCGAAAAATTTCCACAGCCTCTCACTACCACCAAGCTCAGAGAGTTTTTGGGGCTGGTAAATTTTTATCGTCGTTTTATTCCGCACTGTGCAGCCATACTCCAGCCAGTTAACAAGCTTCTCGCAGGGTCGTTGCGCAAAAACGAACACCTCACTTGGACAGAGCCAGCCAGCGCCGCATTTGCGAACATCAAAAGGGCGCTCTCGTCAGCAACACTGCTAACCCACCCGCAATGTGATGCACCGACTTCTATCATGGTAGACGCATCTGACACTGCAGCAGGCGCAGTGCTACAACAATTCCAGAACGGTAAATGGCACCCCATATCGTTTTTCTCAAAACAGTTTTTACCTGCGGAAACAAGATATAGTACCTTCGGAAGGGAACTTCTTGGATTGTATCTTGCCGTAAAATTCTTCCGCCACTTCCTAGAAGGTCGACAGTTTTGTATCTGGACCGATCACAAGCCTCTGACATACGCTTTCAAATCCAACAACTCTAATCACACACCAAGAGAAATACGACATATGTCCTTCGTCTCGGAATTTACCACCGACATCAGGTTCGTTGCGGGCAAAGAGAACTCTGTTGCCGATGCGTTATCTCGATTAAACATCGATGAAATTACCACAACCCGGCCACCAGTCGATTTCACGGCACTAGCTCGTGCTCAACAGACCGACAGCGAATTAACTAAACTGCGCACATCACAGACAGCCCTTATCCTTGAAGACGTAGACGTTCCGGAGAGCAACACAACAATGGTTTGCGACATTTCAACCGGCACCCCTCGACCATACGTACCTTCGAATTTCCGGCGCACTGTATTTGACGCTCTACATACGTTGTCACATCCTGGCATACGTGCTACTCAACATTTGATTACTTCACGTTTTGTTTGGCCAGGAATGAAGGCAGACGTACGACGGTGGTCACAAACCTGCCTTCAATGCCAGAAAGTAAAAGTTCACCGACACACCGTCACACCCTACGGCGTTTTTCAACAACCTGACGCTCGTTTCAGCCATGTACACCTAGACATCGTGGGACCACTACCATCGTCCCAAGGTTTCCGATATCTACTCACCTGTGTCGACCGCTTTACAAGATGGCCAGAAGCGATTCCTATCTCTCGCATAACAGCCGAAGATGTCGCCCACGCATTCGTCAGTATATGGATAAGTCGGTTCGGGATACCCGCTACTATCACAACTGATCGCGGTCGACAATTCGAATCATCTCTTTTCCGCCACCTTTCGCAGTCCCTGGGAGTTAACCATATTCACACCACGTCATACCACCCACAAGCCAACGGCATGGTTGAAAGATTACACCGGCAACTAAAAACAGCTCTCATGGCACAATCCGTGAATCCTTCATCATGGGTTGAAGTTTTGCCATTGGTGCTACTCGGAATCCGCTCCGCGCTCAAGAATGACCTGCACTGCACTACTGCTGAGCTAGTGTATGGCACAACGTTACGTATTCCAGGGGAATTTATTGAACCTCCCACAGAACATGACATTTTTGATATACAAGATTTCGCATGCCGTCTACGTCAACACATGGCGCAGCTGCGACCCTGTCCCACAAGAACCACACAACCGACTTCAATATTCGTCAATCCAGCGTTGGCAGAGGCCACCCACGTTTTCGTTCGGAACGATGCAGTGAAACGTTCACTGCAACCACCGTATGACGGACCGTTCAGGATACTCCGCAGGAACCCCAAACACATGACTCTGCTCATCAACGGCCGGACAGATACAGTTTCTATCGATCGATTGAAACCTGCTTTCTACGAATCTCTTCAAACTACCGCACCGTCCGAACTCGTCCCTACAATTCCAAGCCGCTGTCCGGTCAAAAAGAAAGTCAGTTTTTTTTTTTAACCACGCCCAACTTAACGCTCGTCACCAGGCTTCCTCACTAGGGGAGGGGGATATCTGTAGAAGCACAAAAACGACGTGAAAGAAAAGCGCTCCAAGACACACGTGCCATGAACCAACGTTGATGACGCGATTCACGTGAGGCACGGGCACGGAGCTAGCCATCACACCGTTCCAACGACAAACCGCCCGATGAGCGCTCTTTAACTATAGGTTTTTGTAAATATGTAAATATAGTATCTTTGCTGTTTCCGCTCGCATCTGGTTGGCAATCCAATCATCAACACCGGCATACGTTCCCCACTCTACACTCTCTATCGAGGAGGGAATCCGAGCGTCGTCATTCGCCTTCCTTCAATCGCGGCAACGGACTCTTTCAAGCGCACGTTGGGCGGGAAAGTGTTCCTCATCGGGGACGCTCCGACCAATGCTGTATAGATAGAGCTCTTTGCTCAGTGATAGCGTTGCTCGACACTTCTTGGCAAATTGGGAAAAGGATTATTCCTGGGTACATGAAAACAGACTGAAACTAAGTCAAGTTAAGAAAAATCGTGACTACTTTCTTTACAAAACGGAGCATATTTGATTACCAAGATTTGCATATTCAAATCGGCCGATCCGCATACCTCGCGATCATTTTGATTTTTATCTATATACCTTCGCACCATATATGTTGCATTTACTGAGTTTTCTTTTTCTTTTATTTATATCCAGCTACATTTTTGTACTCCGCCACCTTTTTTTATATTAACATTACCTCATTTTGTGTAAGCGCTTTAAAGTCCTTTAAAAAAGGGTTTGATAAGAATTAATTTTTCTAAACTCTGTTTCACCTTATGATGTACCGCAGGAAAGGCTACAAGCGCGAGCTCCTTGCTTTAGGCACATCTCGCGGTACAACTCGTGACTTAAGAGTTGCTACCGTCGCATGAGCTCGCGCTTCAAGCATGTCCTGCGGTACAACATAAGGTGAAACAAAGTATAGTCAGGTACAGCTTAAGAACGTGGTCCCGGGCAGCTGAGTATTGTTCCGGAGCCACAGAAAATGTGGATAAAGAAACGGCTTATTATGTTGCTTTCTTCTGGGCTTGTCATTTGCTTCATGGCTCGCATTTCAGCTGCCCTACTGCACTCAGCAGACTGCATCTCTCTTGCATTGGCACAAAAAACAATCAGGCGCCATTTTTGGACACACGAACTCACCGTTCTTCAAACGTCTCACAAGATTTTTTTTTTTTACATTACATCAAAACTGTAGCTTTGAAACTTCACAATACGGGCCGCGTCGACCAATCAGTTTTGTTTATTCGCGTTTCAGCTCGCAATATTATTTCATCTTTCGCAAATTTTTTCTCTCAACTCGTTGCAGCACGTTTTTCGGACTCCAGCAAAACGGTACCACGGTCGCACGCCGTGTCTTTTTTTCTTCTTCTTTATTTTGGAAAGTAACATCGCGAAACCATCTCTTCTACAACAAACCTAAGGTCAATGGTATTAATAAAAAAAACGAATAAAAAACCAATGCGAGCACACAAAAACCATTTCCATCGCGAAACTGAGAAGGGGGGCCCACGCAGCACCATTTCAATATTTATACGGTAGCCGCAGCAAGCGCAGTCTTCGCTTGAACAAGACTCGGCAGGAGCACTTGTGCTGTAGAGAACGCAGCGTCGGTTTGTGCCAACACCTTTCGCTTTGTATGCGGCTGAAGTTCGTCTACTGTAGAGGACGTTCTGCGCGCTCACTGTCCGCACTCACTTCTATTTTGCTGCCTTGATCGCCTTCATTCTCACGCGCGATTCAAGGATGACGCTGGTTTTACGCAGTCAGCGACGTAATAAGAATCGCAGTGCCTTCCGCCGTGCTTGGCTGACATACTTCACGAGACGCCCAACTTGTTATCCATGGCAGCTCCGGAGAAAAGACAACAGCCTCCCCGCCCCCTCTTGTCCCGTGATCATGAATCACAGGCTGGGTTGACTTGGATGCGATCGTAGCCCATCGAATCGAGCAGGGGTCAATCAAACCCACCCTGTCTTTTTATTTCTTCCTCTTCTACCCATCTACTACCAATCAAAAAAGTCTAATCTCAATTTCTATGCGCTACGATCGCAGCCATGTACAGGGTGTCACAAAAGAAAATTTACACGGTCTCTTTTACCGCAAAAATAAACTAGGCATTGCCGAACGCTCATTCTCCGCCCAAAGGTAGAGCTAGAGGTCACAACCAGATGCCAAAGTTTCAGCCCGATCCGATAACTTAATCAAAAGTTATAAATGATTTTCTGAAAACTTTAATGGGAAAATGGAGCCCATTTCTGCCCGTTTTCGGTTTCTGGTGCCATAGAGCCCCATGTGTTTGAAAACTCCGTCGGCCGCCACTTTTCCCATTGAATTTTTCAGAAAATTACTTATAACTTTTGATTAAGTTATCGGATCGGGCTGAAACTTTGGCATCTGGTTGTGACCTCTAGCTCTACCTTTGGGCGGAGAATGAGCGTTCGGCGATGCCTAGTTTATTTTTGCGGTAAAAGAGACCGTGTAAATTTTTTTTTGTGACACCCTGTATATGCAATCTTTGTAAATGCAGCCATAGCCTATAGTTCATGCTGCCAATGGACGCCGAGCAATGGTTTTTGAGGCCACGAGATATTATCGCGCTCAAGCGCTCGAACAAAGTGAACGCCGATCGAAAATGTACACACGCGCACTTTATTTTCTTCTAGATTGCACCAATTTTTGTAGCATTGAAGCTGTCGCGTATCGAATCAAGCATGAAGCTGTTGAGTGAGTGCCTGTTCGCACGTAAGGCTGCGGAGTTAACGAGGGTGCCTGGCGCTCTCTGAGGTATGCGTTAAAGTGTAGAAAACGTTTTCGGTGACCTTCTTTCCCTTTGCGAGAGTTCACATCTCCGCATGCAGGACTCAAAAACGCAGGCCTTTGCAACCTGGAACAAGCCAAACAAATATAGAAGACATCAAAACAAGAAGCGACTGACAGTTGCGGTTAAAACGTTATGACCTCGCAGCGGCGTGGTGAGAGCAAAACAAGGCTTTCAAGCGTATACAGGAGGTTGCGGCATTTAAGATACTCACTTTATTGTTATTTCTTTTGGTGCCAATGCTTCATCTTAGTTTATCGCGCATTGTTTGTCTTAACAATTTTAGTTTTCTTATCGCGTCACTTACGACTCGTGAACAGCGCTAGACGTTGTCCGTGCAGGGATCGCAGTATCGTATAGCACCGAGTTCGTCGTTGCCCTCCTCGGCCTTTTGAATAGGTGGAGAGTGTGAGCTTCTGATCGGACGTCTTAAGAGATAATGCGCTCGTGATGCGCTTCACTGAACGCCAAACAGACAACGCGATTTAACAGGTTCCAATATTCCACGCCTATATGGCCTCCTTGGAGCCTGCGTCTTTACAGGAAAATAGTATTCGGAAAGATCGGAGCGAATATATCGACCTATGCCAAGAAACTAAAGATGAAAAGGAGAGGTCGCTATCTCCGTCAACGTCGCTGCGTTCCCGTAACAAAGCCATCAGGAAGCTTCGATGCGAAAGCGAAGAAGAGCACCGACAGCAATATTACTGGGAACGGCTATAAAATGTGAGCGCTTTCCAAAGTGCACCTTTATAATGTACCATTCAGGCATTTCAACATTCAATCTCGAATGCCAGCAAGATCGAAAGGCGGTTTTCTCGTTTCTCTTTCTATATATTACGAACTTCGAACCAAAAAGAAACCCGAGTGGTTGGAAAAGGATGAGGGAAACAGCGAGAGAGGGGAAGGAGTGCCCGCCAATCGATGTCTGTGCGACTTCGTGGAGTACGTCTGTATGTACTCCGTTCGCCCCTGGAGAAAATCTGGGGCGTCTGCTTTTCCGCAAAGCACTTGGCCGACCCAAGCGCTCCACTCTTCGGAGGGCTCTCGGCCAAGGACGGGGCTCTGCTTAAGCCTAAAACAACTGTCTGCCTTGTGGCACTGAGAACGACGCCTCACCGCGCTTCCCGTACTTGCGGGGATCCCTACTGCTCTGCGCGAAAGCACACAAGCCAGATCTCTTAGAGTAAGCTAGTAGGGAAATAGGGCAATCAACTTTTTTTCTTTCTCGATTATGTGCGATTTTGAAATATAGAATTCTAAAGCGTCTTACCGTTCAAACTTTTCCAAGGCCGACTTGAGTTCCGGAGGTCCTGTATCGAACGTCACTCGATCGTACCGGCTGCCGCAGCCAGAGCACCTGTGAGATCCTGCGAAAGCCAAACATTATTTCGTGAGAAGCGTTACTATCATTATTATTATTAATTATTATTATTCTTATCATTCTTACTATCATTACATTCTTATTATTATTATTATTATTATCATTATTATTATTATTATTATTAAGTCACAATGAGTGTATATCCTTTTCTATGCAATTTTCCGTCGCTCATCAGCCGGGCGAAAAATGCCGAGTCGCTTCTCTGTGGACGCGTGCGCGGCATCTAATATTCCGTACGAAGAGAGCGCTGCGTGTGCTCTGAACGCCTTTCACAGACCAGTAAGCAAAGACGCCAGCGCGAAGAAGACGTTGGAATGCAAGTTGATTGGAGCATGGAGAACAGTTGTCTCGCTTCCGAGTTGCAGAACTCAGGGTTGCAATCCCCACCCCTGCCCGTTTCGATCTGGATGAGCATATCGTACCGGCGTGCGGTCGTGTATCACTACTGCGTGGTGCACGTTAAAGACCCCAGGCTTGCGGTTGCAGCTGCACTGGCTAAATTGCTCATCTACAGCTGAGACACCAGACGCCAACCGAGGCAGACCTGTATCACACGGCGTTCTAAAGATCCTTTTCACTAAGCTCCTTTCAAAAATCGGCCAATCTGCTCGCGATGTTGAGTGCGCACGTGCCCTACGGCGTGCGCTGGTTCGCCGATTTTATAAAGGAGCTTAGTGAAAAGGATCTTTAGAACGCCGTCAGACACGGGTATGACCTGCGGCTGTATAAACAAACATACACGCGACATTATTATGATCATTATTATTTGCACTTTTGCGCCTGCAAGGCACAGAGACACCGCGGAGGGATTAAATACAACATGCGAGAAGATACGAAATTCGCATGAACCGGAATTTCACTTTCTTACGCGTACGCGTATGTAATAAATATCCCCATTTGTTATGAAGGATCGTCAATTTCATCGTGACGTTGGTTTATCGTGCCTCCGAAAAGTCACTTAGTTGACCGAGTACTGCAGCCTTCCACGAAGACGCAATTAGGCGGCAGACGTTTCCGCTGACGTCATAGTTAAACCCACCGGCTAGAGAGTGTCAACTCATCATGGATTGTACAGCGCCATCGTCTACGAGCGTCACGAAACACCTTGAGAAGAATGCGAGAATACTCCAGAAACTGAAAGCTTCAGGGCACATGGTCACTGTTGTTGATTTGCTGATTGGGCTTTCTTAGCGGCTCAAAGCGCAATCTGATTGGCTGCCGAGCCTTAATGAGATTCTTGCCACGCCCCACCCTTCTTAAGCTCCAGGAGGAGTAGCGGGTTTCATTACTGCCACTCCGCATATCATTTCACCCCAGATAACCGAAAGCATTGAATGCAATCATATATATATATATATATATATATATATATATATATATATATATATATATATATATAGGCAAAAGTAAAGTACGCAGACACAGCAGCCGTCGAATAATAACAATAAAAAATCTAATTTAATGGCGAAAAAAGTCACACACAAAAAAAGAGCAAAGTACCGAAAAAAAAGTTGTATTAGTTTACAAGAACAATCAAGGCTAGACACAAGAACGCTAGATACGCGGAGAATAAACTTAAACATGACGGAACAAAAGTCAAAGTTAAACACAAGAACTTACAAAAATAAATTATTATCAGGAAGATAGGATAAAGAATAAAAAAATAAAAATAAGAAAGGGGCTTGACCCCATCTTGTTATTTTTTTTATTAACAAATAAAAAAATTCTCTTTTTCTTGTGTGACTTTTTTCGCCATTAAATTAGATTTTTTACTGTTATCATCCCACGGCTGCTGTGTCTGCGTACCTTACGCATATATATATATATATATATATATATATATATATATATATATATATATATATATATATATATATATATATATATATATATATATTAACCAACGTTGGGACTATAACCGGGTGTAAACTATATAGTATGAAGCACTCGTCGTGGCGTAGACATCACGTCGCAGACTCGCGGTTCGTTTCGTAAATATGCGCACGCAAACAATGCCAAGAACCGGCCAGTACATGTTTATTTCCACCTCCTTCGCAAAAGAAACATGCTATGAAGAGGGCGGGACTGCATATAAGCTGGTCTTGGAGGCATTCGTTGTTTTTGTTTCCTTCGTTTTCCTCGCTGCAGCGCGAACGCACGAAGGACCCTCGAAATTGCCGCATTTCCGGAAACCGCACCTTCACGTTCTCCACGCACGGGCATTCAAAACCCGCGTAAAATGAAACTTAAGCAGAGCAAAGAACAAGAGCAACACGGGCCTGTTTGCACGTAGCAGGCAACGTACGACCCCGGGGGAGGGGAGAGAGCATGTTAAAGCGGCGAAGAGCGTGTTTCCAGAGGAACCCTTTGCGGAAGAATAACAACTAGGCTGGAAACCGGTTATTGCGGACATTTACGCTTGTTTGTGCGACAACATGTGACTGTACGCGGAGTGTCACTGTAACCGAAGTATTCGGTAGTCACGGGGCTGCTTGCTTCTTGGCCGTTCTTATCGGTTTTAAAATCTCACTGGCCTAGGAGCGATAATAAGATGATCAGGGAACTCGCCGCCTTTAGCAGTCGGCGGATTTTCCCTTTATTCGCGTCCCCAGCAACGTAACTGACAAATGTTAAACGCAAAAAAAAGGGAAAGGGGAGGCATTTTAATTTGGAACACGTAAAAGAATTGTAGAAAGGGTAAGACGAGAATGATAGACAGTCGCGATTAGAACACGAGCTTCTCCCGGTGGTGTGGCGAGAAAAACCCGATGTTTTTCCGCATGCCGGGAGTTCCGCGGTTCAAGATGGCGGCGCCCGAGCAGAAAATGTCAATAGAGAAGTGCAGTCGAGAGAATTAAGATTTGCTCAGTACGTAACATAACCGCACTTACGTTTTCTTCGCCGCTGATACCGAATTTTTTTTATGACTGTTTTAGTAGCAACATTAAGATAAACTAATTATATTGCAACTACATTTTATATTTTTATCGCGCGAGGGATATTTTTGGAGTCAGTTTTTGTACTCGATAAGCAACGTCGAGTGAGTGGGATATTAGGAGTAATTTTGGTAGCGTGGAAGCGACAAAATTACCCGCATAATTAGTGCACGAAACCTAAGATCGCAATTGACCTGGCGTAGAGAAAATGCAGTGAACTGAGAAAGGGAAGATACAAACCGGACAATAGATGTGTGCGTCCTTAACGGAGCTCCTATTTTCGTTCGCGGCATCGGGGTTCTGGTCATTATGCGCCCGTAGTTCGTCTATTGCTTCTGCGCGTCTTGTTTTTCCTTATGTTTCCTACGAATCGCCGTTGACTTTACGGGGAGTGAAAGGTTCCCCACGTTGAATTGACCCCAGACTGGGGAAGAAGAGAAACATCAAAACGTAGAAGGAACTCTTCCTTCTACGTTTTGATCTTTCTCTTCTCCTCCCGTCTCGGGTTGACTTCAACGCGGTTAATATCGCCCACCTCGCCCGCACCCTTACTATATTTTCGGTAAAAGGTTGCGTGCGTTAATAACCGGTTGAATTCCTTGCAAATTTAAAGGAGAATATACACAAAAAAGAGACGTGCAGCCATATCGTCACAATGCAAAAATAATAAATGCGCGTAAAATTGAAAAAAAACAAACAAACACGTTTTATGAGGCGAACCTGAGCCCACAAACCTACCGGGAAAAGTAGCATGCTCTGGTGTCGGCGACGGAGGAGAGATGTGTCGGCCAGGAAAGGGTGGCTGGACCGCAGCGGCTCTTTTTCAACAATTTTAATCGAGCGCAAAAAAAAAAAAAGTTTTGTGTTTTTGCAGCGTTGGTTCGCCTCTGAGCTGCGTCGACGCTGGTTTATGCCGTAGACGAGACATTTGGCGAGTGCAGTACGTCCGCTAGCCTGGGGTCTTTAAGGTGCATGAACTGTCCGAACCAGAACACGCAATGGGAGAGCCGAGAATGGGCCGGGGACGAATTTCAGGGGTGGGGTCGAATGCTTCCCTTGCCCGCTGTCACACTGTTAATGCATCGTACAAAAGTCGGTCTGCACAGCGGCGTAGACTTTCCTTTTTCCCCGGGAAGGGGGGGGAGGCAGGCTGAGAAGTTCTCGGGGGGGGGGGCGGGGGGGGGGGGGGGGCTGCGCGTTACCTTTTCGTTAGAACGGGAGATTGAAGCTAACGAAAGCACGCTGGGATTCCATTTCCCATGTATTTTGTCAATAAAGGCAACGTGGGCGTTATTTTGTTTACATGCCACTAATAGAAGCTCGTTCTCATGGCACGTAAACAGCGTCTCGGTAAGGACCATGGTCCGGCCCGGGAGTTGGGCTCTGCCCCCCTCGGATCTCACCAGGGGGGCACGAGCCCTGATGCCCCCCCCCCCCGAATTCTACGCCTATGGGTCTGCAGACACCTTCTGAGCCGGGCCTTTCCAGGTACGACGGCCCGTAGTTTTGGGTGAAATACCAATATTAGGCGAACAAAGCGGATGTGGCTACGCGTCGCCCTTGACGTCACAGCCTCCGTTCGTGACGTCAGATATGTGAGCGAACAATGAGCGAATAAGATTGCGGCACCGATGACGTCATTCGCGGGCATCGTCTTTGAGCTGGTCACGCACAAAATGGTACACAAACGGGAAGGGTCGTTAAACACTTCCATACTCCGATTAATGCGGTTTAAGCCCTCGAGTCGACGAGTAAATGAAATGGATGAACCGACAGGTAACTTTATTTGAAACTGGACGACAATCGGTGGCATCTATCGGCTGAATGTTGAGATGTCAACTTCTGTACTTCCGCTGGTTTTAAATCGCACTCTAAAATTTTTCATCTTTCTTCTTCACGTCGGGTGTTCGGAATTGAGGAATAGCAACGCCGTAAATAACCTGCGGTTTGAAACACAAATAAAAGCAAATAAGAATATTAGGAGAACTGATAACATCGGACGAAGATTGAAACGCCGAGATAAATGTAATAAAAACAAAACCCGACGCACTGACGAACGCTGCGGCGCAAGTCGCCCACATAAGCGCGCACACACAACACGTACACGCACAAACACACGCTAGCAACCAGGCACACGTAGGGCGAAGCTACAAATATACGGCAAAAAGTTGGGGCACGTATATTACGGCGCGCGGGGGAAAAGCGCGGCTCGACGCCAACCTCGACATTTCTTTTTTCCTGTATCGTCTTTTTTCTCTCTCTCTCTCAAGTTTCCGCGCTGAGCCCCATCGAGATTCGGAGAAACGCCGGGTTATTAGATTTCGGAACGTTTATTACAAAATCGCGGTGCAAAAAAAATTGGAAAACAAAATAAGAATAAAAATGTCTTCGCGTTGAATTCAAGAGTACGGAAGGAAATGTTAAAAGAACAAATGAAAAAGATTTCACTCGGGCCCTCAGCAAAATCTACGCATGTAGAGTCCACTGTATGTATATTCCTAGAATTCCCCGTGTTTGTGGATACACTGAACTTTGATGTTCCCGAACTTGTCTGACGGTTGTTCTATTTGTTTCACAGAGTTTGTCTCCGTACCATATGTCATAAAAACAAAATTGCAAAATACTACCGCGGTGGTTTGTCACCTCATAGCGGACGTCTCATCTCCGAGTTTGCTGCTTCAAGTTTCCTGGAAATTGGTCTGCCGAAATATTTTTCCCGGGCTACGATGTGATGTACTATAACAGACGTGGCCCTTTATGATGTTGTAAGGAGACACTTCACTTGGTTCACGAGTTTGGATCTACTTATACATATTGTTATAAACAGGAAAGAGGAAAGAAAAAATGTGGCATTGGGGGGGGGGGGGGGGGGCGTTTCAAGAGGGAGCGTCTGAGGGCAAACAAAAATAGTGTTGCTGCATAAGCATTGTAGTCTTTTTCTTAACGGTTAACGCGAAAAAAGTACTTAGTGAACTGCATGAATAGAACAGATATGTATGTCACAAAGAAAAAATAAACACTTCCCCTCCCCCTCAAAAAAAAAAAAACACGTTTAGCTACGATATTTGCGACGTGAGGCACATTTTAAGTTAAGGCTGTTCACTCAACTGTGGTTGCTTTCGACCGTGTGCCTTAAAACCTCTTAAAACCTCTTAGGACGAGAGAACACAATGGCGCCACCTGTCGGGTAGCTGTAGAACACTTTCCGATTCCGTATAAGTGTTTCTTCTTTTTTTCCGCATCATCTTTTTTTTTTTGCTCCAGAAGTTTTTAACATAGTTATAAACGATAAAATTTATCGTAGATAGTACGCACCTTTGATTTCGCAAATACATACCGTAAAAACCCTTCGCTCCTGTGAAATGTAGTTCCAGGGTCGCCTCGTAGATGGCGCCACCGTGTCATCTGTTCTCTCGTTGCTAGGGGTTACAAGAACTCGGTCGTAAGCAAACGCGAGTGTGTGAACGGGCATTTAGGTGCGAATCTGATATTTTAGCTTGTCGACCCGAAAGAAAAGCATCTTTCGAAATCGCTTCTAGAGACGATTCTGAACCCACATAAAATATATCGAAATGCCTGCAGTGGATTGCACACGTAAATCACAAAATACACTTTCCCACAGAAAAAAAAGAGAAAGAAAAGATAGCGCAATATTTACGTCGTCAGAATAAATTTCAGTAAGGGGCAATATCAAAACATGCTTCTATTTTGGCACGTCGTCCAGAAACAGAAGCACCAAATATAGTCAGTGTGAGTCTCGCGAACTAAATGTTGCGCCTTTGTTTTAGAAAAGTGTTTGAGGTGACATAATTGATCTCTCCAAGCACTTAAAAGTTTTTTTTAGTTCACTGTCACTTGAAAACGACGAAAGTAGTTTTTTATTTATTTAATACAATTCGGGACATTATTTTGCGTCAGGTTTACGAATGTACTCCGACATTGTCTTCATAGTACTCCGAACTTGTGAATGATCCTTAGAATGACTTTCTTCTCGGACATCGGTTTCTAACTGTAAGCGCATGTATTGGGGAATTCGGAATATACAAAAAAAGTATTATTCACGCCTTAAGAAAAGAAAAAAAAAGAATTAGGTTTCTATTCAGCAGACAGGCATGTATAGAGTACAATGCTTTCTGAACACACAGTGTTTCGCACAACAGGCTTCCTCTTATAAAACTGTTTGGATTGTCGTAGCTGCCGTCGTTATTTTATGTAACAGCAAAAAGAATGTTAAAGAGAGAACGTATAAACAAACGCATATTTTAATAATAAAAAAAAACCAGCAGGTTTATATCACGGAGTATGATTAAAGCAGCTATTTTGTTTACAGCGAGAATATACATATATTTAGAGAGGCGCAGTAGGTGGTGGCGAATTATTGTTTAAATAACGACGTCCTCCGGAGAGGCTAATCAGAGATTTGCACGTTATGAGCACGACTGACTGCATTACAACCGCTTATGATTGGTTACGTGAAGATGCTACGTAACGCAGTCAACGTAAATGTCCAAACTAGCCTTTATTGGTTTCTATTTTTCTGCCACATGGCAACATTTAATGTTATTTCAACCGAATGGAATTTAGCGATCGGTGAGATCGGCGCGAGCTGATTGGCCGATCAGATAATGATAAAATTGGCATTAACTTATACCATGAGGCAGCAGCGTCCGAAGCCCGCTTGTGTCAAACATCCAATGGGTGACATGTATTGCGAAGGCAAGGTTAGGTTGCTGCCTACACTCCTTACACCAATGTATTCATCAAACATCGGCCAAAACCTTTTTTCTCATAACTACACACCGCGCTTGAAGGAGATAGGTACTGCATCGGTTACTGCCAATAGGCCTTTTTAGTGACGGGAATGGTTATTGGAATAATAATATTTTGAATTAACGGTTATTGCAATAATAATATTTTGAATTAGATTTGCATATCTATCTTTATTAATCAGCGAAAATTATGTTTCAATTAGACTCTCGATGGGCGTCATCGCAAACCACTAACTCTGTCCCATTTAAAACAGCTCGGAGCGAGCGTGCTTTTTCTTCTTCTTTTTCTTCTTGTTCCCGAAAATGCATCCAATGATCGACATGATTGCGCGGCAGTTCTTTCTTTTCTTATCGTATTTTGTTTGCGCGAACCTTGCGCAGCTGGAGCACAAGCGGTAACCTGTGCGCACACCCACGCTTCCCCCTAGCTCTAGGTCCTTTTAAAATTGATATGGTGGTCTCCGGTGACGCGTAGCAAGTCTTTAATTAAAACAGCATGTTTATTTTCCCTTAACAAAAGGTTGATTATGCAAAACTAATTACCGACCCAATTATCAGAAACGCTATGTTTCGCACAAACTTCACCACCTCGTCAGTGACTAATAGGGCATCAATCGATTTTCTCTCTCGCGCGCAACAGCCCTGGCGGGAAACGTTCGGACAATGTTCGGAGAAAGACTTACGGCACGTGCACTTTTTCCCCTAACAAAAATGTTGATGTTAAAGATATATTTTAGCAAAACAAAACAAAAAATATGGATACAGCTTTATTCATTCGACTAAACGCGGCGAGAAGCGGTACCGCTTTACGGGAACATCGTTAGTGAAAACAATTAGGAAAAGAAATGGTACGGTGATGATCAATGGTTATAATATGCCGTACACAAATCGAGGACGACGTCTAGGACGACCTCTAGGACGACCGCTAGGACGGTCTCAGGGACGACCTCTAGGAAGACCTCTACGATGATCTCAAGGACGACGTCGAAGAGGATGTCAAGAGCGTCAGGTCAGGTCAGCTTCAGCTACCAGCGGTTACGCTTCAGCCACGGCCGTTACGTGGCCTTGAAGAAACTATATTGAGCCGAGTTGAGCCTAAAAAACCTACCGATTTAAAACTGTTCTTCTTCAGCTGTTGGCGTCCCTCAATGTGACAGCGAACGGGCCCCCCGTTTTCACAAACGCCGACATATGACAGTTATTCACAGCATAGCCTAAAAGCAAATAAGGTGCCTTCAACAAAGTGGTATTAATATATGATTCTTCGTTTGCGACCATTCGGAGAATTACTAAAGGGAAAAATCGAAAGTAAGTAAACTACACCTGTTAAATAAACTGTAGCCCATACCGCAGACTTCCACGGTATGAGCCACCGGTCTTCCTACCCTGTCGCGGCTTTCCAAAGCCGAAAAAAATAAATAATGGTTATTGCTTGTTCAAGAACAGCCAGTGGCCTCTGTGTTGAAATACGAGGAAAACACCGAGACAAAAGATATAAACGAGAGGGAAATAACGGCGTAAAAAGGCATAAAAGGTGGCACGAAGACCATTACACAAAATAAGTGAAGACAAACATTAATGCAGATAAAGACACATGCAATCAGTCCACAAAAGTACATTCACCAATTTACTTCAGAAACAACCGTGGCTGACAAAAACAAAAATCAAGAACATCATCAACTGCGTCACAAAAGCCTTAATGACGCGCGAAGACCTGAAATGCTGTCGTTGGATATGTCTAGTTTTTCGGCGAGGTCATTGTATTTCAGTTGCATGCTGGTGACAGGGTTCAACATAGTTGCCGCAGGGGGATAAACTGCGCTGCTAGACACAGTGCTGTAGTGTGGCACGCGCAAGGAAATCCATGATAAAATCTCAGGAGAATCAATCTTGCCGTGTAAACATTTGAAGCGAAATAAAATGTTAGCAGAGAGCCTGCGGTTATACAGAGATTCAATGTTGTAGGGGCTACAGACTCTGGAATGGCTCGGTTTGCAAATACCTGTGGTTAAGAATGTAGGCGAATTCCTTTTGAACGCGGTCAAGTAAAGCTTCATTTGATCTCGCCAACCCGTTCCAGACCACAGATGCATATTACAAGAGGGATCGGCAAAGACTTAAAGAGTGTGATAAATACAAAAGGCTGCGAAAATTCACTCGTTGTACGGCTGATCACTCCCAGCGTTTTCAACGCAGTAACAAATGTTGTTTTGCTGTTTCTACATAGGAGCGAGACTTTAGAATTGAGTCAAAGTAAACACCCAGATCTCGAATTGTTTCAGTCCGAGCAATTCTCTCGGACTCATTTTCGTAGTGGAATATAATTGACCCGTTTTGAGACTGTATGTGGCAACTTTCGTTTTTGTTCTATTGAGCACTGAATTATTGACCAAGCACCAGTCTCCAATTCTGTCTATATCTGCCTTCAGCTCGTGGCAGTCCGCTTCTGACTGGATTTTTCGAAATGTCTTCATGTCATCGGCAAACTGAAGCAACGGATGAGGAGAAGAGGCACGGCTGTACATCATTGCACAAACAATGATACACCGGATATGGGGCACCGGAACCGAGCCCTGGGGGACACCAGCTATGAAAGCTATGAAATTATCATTTATGAGTTCAATGCAGAAAGTTACAAAAGCGTTCAACCAGCAGCTCTTCTCCGGTGGGTAGGGTGATAGTATTTTCAATGCCATATTCTGATAGCAGTGTCAAATAATCGTACACTATTGGTTTATTTGGTTTAAGAGTATCAAGGTTTAAATCGCCTACCATGCAAAATTGCCCTTCCGACGTAAATTTGTCGAGCACGACATCTAGTTCAGTAAGAAAAAAGCGAATCATTTTCTGAAGGAGGCCTATAGACCGCTAGCAAAAATATGGAGAAACCATACAGAGAAATGTGAACAGCTAGTGATTCAGCATGAGCCAGTTTTATGTCATGACTCGACGGTAACCACTTATATTTAACGTATATTGCGATATCACCGCCTCTACCACGGTCACGGGTGTGAAAGAACTCCTCATAACTATTTAAAATAAATTGATTGCTTTGCAAAGATGAAACACCAATTTCAGTTAGAACAAAAACATCTATAGATCCGTCCAGGTTACTTATTAGAGCACGGAACTCGTCCCAGTGCCTACGCAGACTTGTGATATTTACATGAATAATCGTGAAAGAGTTATCAGAAACAGGTCCCAAAAGCTGACTAAATTAATAAATATTTTGAACCGACAAACAAACGGTCATGCTTTACACCAGAGGCACTAGGTCCTTTTGTGTATTGAGGCGTATTATTTTTTAATTATTATTATTATTATTATTATTATTATTATTATTATTAGGTTATTATTATTAGGTTCTTCAATTCACCACGGCGGTGCAGGAGGTAATGGATCATTACATTCCTTTAAAGAAGCATTCCAATTCAAAATTTCTCTCCTGGTTATCTTCGTATTTAAAAAAGTTGCTGAAGAAAAAAAAAGATTCTCTCACTGCAAATTTAAAATGACTGGTAGTCTGAGGTGGGAGGCTGAGTTCATTCATTATAGACGCCTCTGCAAGCAACATCGGAGGATTGATCATAAGATATATTTTGGAGGTAGTGGCAGTCCCACTTGAGGAGAAATCCAAGAAAACTCTACAGACATGTTCGTCCTCGAGGAAGAAAATTTATACATCCTGATATTGTGCTGAACGAGGAGAACGTGACCTCATCCATTGTATGCGATATATTCGAGCTTCATTTCAGTTCTTTATATAAACGCAATGGGAGTGGGTACCAACAGCCGCCATCCCCTGGTGTGAACGGATCCATTTCCTCTCTGCCTGTGGATGAGGGAATGGTTCAGGAACGCATAAAAAAAATAGAGGCCTACCATGTTCTGAGGTCATGACGGGATTCCAACAACACTTGTAAAAGCATTTCACGAAATTTTCGCACCATCGATGTTTCGCGGACCCCTTGTGGATAGGCGGAGATGGTGGAGGACCCCGTTCGTGGTGAGGGCAAGGAAACGCATAGGTTAATTATGATAATGATTTAATAAATGGATATAACTAAGGGCTAATGTGAAGTAGACTTCTCTTATTGACATACACACGGGAAAACTCGCCCGAAAACTGAAACATTTCTTCTCGACCTGTAAAAATACACTTTTATTGCCGGGTTTTACTGATGAGGCAGGGCTTCATGGACCCCTAAATTTCCTTCGCGGACCCCAAAGGGTCCGCGGGCCCCTATTTGAGAAACACTGCTCTATGACATTTTTAACATGTCCTTACGAGCCGGAGTGTTTCCTGACATGTGGAGGAAGTGAGTCGTTGTCCCAGTCTACAAGTCTGGAAGTCGTACCACTGCGTCAAACTACAGGCCATTTTCTCTGCTGTGTATATTTTCGAAGCTTTCCGAAATGGTAGTCCACAAAACATTGTCCTTTCGTTTAAAAATGTATTAAGTTCCAACCAACACGGATTTCTATTAGGACGCTCGACAACAACAAATTTGATTTCATTTATGTCCATTGCATCTAAAGCTATGTGCCACAGAGGCCAGCTTGACGTAGTATACTTTGATCCGAGTAAGGTCTTTGATGTGGTTGACCATGGCATTCTTTTATCAAAACTTTGTGGTACTGGTGTTGGCGGAGGGCTACACGACTGGTTTAAGAATTATTTGTCTAATAGAACATGTGTTTGCGAACAGCGCGTATTCCTTTACGTACATGGCCACGTCTGGGGTATCCTCAGGGATTAGTTCTGGGCCCGCTTCTTTTTTCTACTTTTGTAGCGACGTGCGTAAGCAGATTGTAAATTACTTTTTGAAATATGCTGATGATTTTATATTAGTTAAGGAGGTTAAAACTATCTCAGATTGCAAGTTTTTACAAGAGGACATAAACTCATTTAGCAAATGGTGTTCACTGAACGGTCTTCTACTAAACAGCTCGAAAACCAAGGTCATGTCCTATAGTCACAAGACGCAAACAAGGTGTTTCCCCTACAGTGTTCGCTCAGACCTATTGTGCCGTGCTAGTGAAGTGCAAGACTTCGGATTCCTTTTTGACTCCCCGCTAAGATTTGATAGCCATGAGGGTCGTATAAGTATTTTAGCATTGCGCGCGCTCGGTGTTGTTTGTCGAACGACTAGAGTATTCACAAACCCAGCAACGTTTGTAACCCTGTACCGCTAGTTTGACAAGGTTTCAACTCGAACACGCATCTCCTGTATGGAATGTAGTTGTAAAACCACCCTCCTAAGGCTGGAGCGAGTGAAAAACAAATTTTTATCTATTTATTGATATCGATATCTACGCGAAGAAACGATCGTTATCACAGAGTAACAGTGTATTGGACGTCCTAGATATGAACAGCTTATATCACCGCCAAGAAAAGGCGCATTCAGCTGGATCAGATCTGTGTAACATATCGTCTGCTGTCTCTATCGCTATCCCACAATATTCCCACAAAGGCTACCGCAACTCGTTTGAGGTGAAACCTAGCGACAGGGATGCGAAGTAGAAACGATGGGCAATAGCACACAGGGAAGTGTGTGGCGAACGCTGGCAGCCTGGCACTTCCCGTTGATGAAAGAGCGAACGAGAAATGGCGCTGAAAATGACCTCTTTCTGTTTCTATTCTACCTCCTCTTCGACAGCGAGAAGTGAAAAGCTTTCCATGCATTGAGTTGCACTCCCACAAACTGATCGGACATTTCGTACAACTGTTCATTCGGTTGGCTCTGCGAACACAAAACTGGCACTTCTTTCACATTTTACTTCGAAAGGAAATCGGTGAGCATCGAACTTTACTGCTTAACTTAGTGCCACGTGTAACTTATTTTCACCACATTAGTAGTTTTGATGACGGGCCTTTAATTCTGAGAAAAAATAAATAGGAAAGTCGTATTTTTCGCTCACAGTGTGCGAAGAAACGAAAGCGATAGCTGTATAGCACGGCCGCGCAATGCGGGTGGAATGGTGTCGTCACGTATTTGAGGACGGAGGTGCGACGTGGTTAATTCTCATAGCCGTCGTGGTTGGCGTCGTGGATGCCACTGATGACTGCCACCAGTGATCCGCGAAGTGGGCAAGACCGGTGGAAGTTTCTAAAACCACCCAACATTACGCGTAGCAACTGGATACTGCCAAAGTGGGATTTAGCATAACGCGAGTAATGTTTGAAAACAAGTCTTTCAAGCAGACGACACTATGATTCGCTCTTCGTTGCGCAATTCTTGGCGGGACGCCAGGGCTCCCCTCTTCGCTCGTCTTCGCTCGCTTCGTGCGGCACGGGCGGCGGACGGGGAGTCCCGACTTACCTCTCCTCGTGGCAAGAGAGAGACAAAAAAAAGTTTTTCCATTTTTCGCGCGCACGGCGACGACAAGCAACGAGGACGAAATCTCTACAAAGTGTCGCCCATAAAGCTATCGCCTTGAAACAGGAAAAACCGGCGATCGCTCGTTCGCGCTAACAGTGTTTCGCAGTGTAACTTGCCTACCAAATGAACAGTTCATAAATTATCCGATCCCTTTGTGGAAGTGGAGCTCACACTATGGAGAGCTTTTCGCTCCTCAGTGTAGAAGATGATGTAAGATAGAATAGAAAAAGATAATGTTTTCTACACCCGTAGTTTTCAGTTCCAATAAAGCGCTTTACTAATCCCGCATGTCTCATTTGTTTTTTGTTTTTTTGGCGTCGGATAGCATTGATGTTTGCTGGACACTTTTTAGACGCTATAGCCTACATATTTTGTTTCCCATCTCTTTCGAGCGCGTCGCCTCACGCTAGTTGTTGAATCTTCGTGGGAGCCTCGTAGGTAGGTGTGTTGGGCGAACCGTAGGAAACATTTTTGGAGAGGGTAACACGATGAAAACGCAAGATAAAAAAATGGCAGACGCGAAAGTAAGGCGTAAAGAAGACGCAGAACGAAGATACATATATCCAAGCGCCGACTCGAGCTGAGAGCCGTGCGTTGCTCCTCCGAGTAAGCCGCTTCTCCGAGCACTCCGGTGCAAAGCGGTGAAGCTCTATGTGCTCGTGCAGGCACGCAGCGGACGCGAAGGACGGGCTGTCATCACTGCAGGAAGGTGGCGTCACACGTATACATCGCTCGCACACTGCGTATGGCGCTTCTCTCGGGCTAAAGTAGCGTTTTTCTTTCTGTGCCGAGCCCAGTACAGTAGGCCTAGGTCATTTCGTCTGGTCAATTTCGGTGGAGCACTCCTCCAGTCAGCCTTCGTGACGTTTACTGTTGGCCCACTTCGCAACCGGAAACTGGAAAAGTGCCGAGTCACAGCGCTGTAGACGCGGCGTGGACCTTAAGCCCAAAAGAGCAACTGCAAATGCTCAGGAAGGCGTTCCACAGCCACAAAGATGGCAGCGCAGTGTAGACCGCCACGCGGTTTGCAAACGCGTCCGCGTTTGCTCGCACGTTTGTGGCGCACGTCTAGGCGCATGCGCAATGGCGACAACAGCGCCACCGCAGTGGAGTAACGTCCAATCCCCGTCTTGGTGTATGGCTAACCAACAAGTGCGAAACGAGCAATTTATGAAAGAAAAAGAAGAAAAGTTTCTTCGGAGGGGACATAGTGAGGGAGACGCACGGTCGCGGTTGTGTTTGATACCCAATTGCGCACGCCTGTAATAGATGGGTCGATATGTCTTCCCTTTCACACCGCGCGTTCTTTAGCATACGCTGTTCCAGCTTCTACGCTCCGTAGAACCTTGCGGTGGACCGCCGCTGACGCTACGAGCCGTTGCAGCCACTTCGGCGCCGTGAGCGTGTCACGTGATTACGCACCCTGCACGTCGCTGCGCCCCTCCCAAAAGTCAAGTGACACTCACGTGGCATGTGATTGGCTGGGGATGACTCGTAGCGTCCCATGCGGTTCATCGTTAAGTGCGACGGAGTACGGTCCCCCTAGTATTTGCTTCGAACGATGGCGTCTTTTCGCGACACTTTGGAGATTACAGCGAACGCTGTGGGTTGCCCGCTTATTGATTGATCTATTTATCGACCAAGTTTTATGGATCCTATTTTTTCTTTCCTGGAAAGCGATGCCCCGCTTTCCAAGATACCCCCACGGGGATCGGTTTGGGGGGCGGAGAACGATCCGAGGTAAAAATTGCGGGCTCCGAATAACTGCCCTCAAATCCAATTTTTCCTATTTCTTTTTCTATCTATATAGTAGTTTTTCAGGAGTCATAACTGTTTTTATATTTTCTTTTATGTTTGTATTATCTGGACACTCGAGTCGAAGGGGAACATTGTTTAACAAAGCCAACCGCTGTCCCGGTCGTGTAATAAAAACCGCAAAAATGTGTCCTATCTAAAAAAGAAAAAAAAAAGTTGTAATTCTTATTTTTTTGTTATCTTTTTTTTTGTAATAATGAGGAACACGTGATTATAGTAGTAATGCAAAAATTTAACGAGCACAATGTGTAATGTGTTCACGAAAATGATGACGTTCATACTTTAACACGATTTCTGGATTCGTCTATGTTCCTATTCGTTCATTTTAAATGACACTGCGGCAAGTGCCCGTCGAATCGAACCCAGTTTAAAAGCATAATCTCAGAAAACGATTTCAAAACTTCTGCCTTTCATTTAACACGAAGTGATAAATTACAGTGTCAGAGGTACCTTTGTTTTTCAAAAATTTCACAAAGCGGACTCAAGGGCGCAGTATGAACTTTTATTTTGTGCAAATAGCAAAAAGAAACACACAAAAGAAAAACGCTGTTGCCGATGTTTGATATAATAAAATTAACAAAGAGGTCGACGCAAATTATCCTGACTTCATTCTGGTTTCCTGTTTTCTTTTCCAATAAATAACTTCAATGGCTCGCAGAAACTCTTCTTCGCTTTCAGACTAGAAAGAATTAACTGTATGCTGAGCCACAAGAAATTTTAATTTCGTAGTGGTGAATTTTCAATAAAGCAGATTTCAGTTTGATATTAACAGAAAAAAAAATAATGCACCACCTGTTCGTATATTTGAGCTAGAATACAGTGTCCTAGCTTATGAAGCTGATTTTTCAGGTTGGTTTATTGTGAATTCGATCCGTTGGGTTCATGCTGTTGTGCTATGTTTGAGGGTTACATGTAGTAATGCAAATGTAACTTCTGACAAGGGGTTTCGAGACCTTGTTTACACCTCTGTTGTTTTAAGGTAAAAATATCAATCGTATAAAAATACTTGAAAAAAGTTGTAAGTTTTTTTTTTCAAGTTAAATACTAAAACGGTTTAATTATTCTTGTTTGCCATACCATGGCGGCGGAAGTAGATCAAACTAAGGATAATTATCGTGGAATCTAACGTCCCTCGGAGATTAATCATGCATAGTGATATTAACGCCGGAAGGAAAAGAAATAAGGGTAAACGCAATTGTGCCAGACCCTCGCTTAAGCGTCACTTAAACATACATCCTGCTTTGGATGACGTGTGGCGCCACCTCGCGATACCAGCTCCGAACGCTGCTCTGGAAGCGGCATTGTGATCCGCGGCGGCACCCGTCATTAAAATTCTCAGGGATGCTGTTCTAACACGGAAGAGGAATTAGGCATGGGGATTTCGCGAAGTAAAGTGTACCGATAAAATACATATTTCGTGAAAATTGGAGCTCGCTACGCGCAGGCGCCGATGAACCCTGATAAATTGACAGTGAGCCTCCGGATTACAAACACTCGGGTACATCTCCTTAGCATCCTGCGTAAGCTCCTTCCCCCTAATCTAAGAGCCACGGGCCATCAGTTTGACGTATGCAAAGGGACACGGACGACGGTTCCCGGACTTGGCGAGGTCTCGTCACCCTAATACAGTCGAGCGTTTGAGAACGCGGATCAATTCGACTGCTACGAGTTCAAAGCGGACGCCACGGGCTGTCGGGGGCAGAGCCCCGCAACAAGCTCGGCAGTCCATTAAAGCCGTCGGATCAGCACTTTAATGAGCTTGTTACTGAGGTGTTGGGAACGCCCAGCGTGTACACTCGCTCCCTTTACCTCATCAAGCCCCGCGTTTGAACGTCGTCTGCTTCTTTTTGGCTTTGATCTCGGAAACTGTTCCTTCTTCGATGTTCGCGGGTGTATGTATTTTGAGTGGAGCTTTCACTGTAGGTCTTAACGGCGCGGCTCGATCCCCAAGAACAACTTCCTTCGCTTCGAGTTGAGATTAGTTTGTCGTTAAGTTTAGGGGAGGGTCGCGAAATTGGGTTTGGAGGGCGGTCGGGATTAACGAATTAGTCGTTTTAAATTGGCTCCCATTCAAACCTCGCGGCGTCTTTTTTTTTTTTTTTTTTGTTACGCAAAGCGGGATTGGTTGTCCGCCATCTCTGTTGACGTTGGAAGAGCTGGGGTCGAGGCCTTGTGGCACCTAACTTCCGTGGCAAGCTGGGGACGAGGCTAGAAGAAAGGGACGCTTTCTCGCGTGCAGGCATCGATGGCATCAATGGTGACGAAGATCGTCGTCTGCTATTAGGTTTCGGGTATTTTCCAAGCGAGGCTGCAAGGAAGCTATAGCCTCAAACCCGGAGGGTTTGAAGGGCCTCCGCTTTGTAGCCTGTTACTTCAGTTCTGAGCTGGGAAAGAGGCTACGATGTAGCGACTATTTATAGTCTGCAATCAATAATGGCGTTGGGGTTGCTCACGGTTGAATGGCGACGAGGATATTTGTCGTCTGCTGAGTCTTCCGGGATCGAGGCTAGAAAATAAAAAACGGCTCTTTTCGTATAGCCTCGAACCCAAAGGGCTTTGAAGTGGTCTGGAGAGGGTGGAAGAGAACACGAAACGAAAATGGCGAACGCCTTCTGATGAGTCAGCAAGTTCAACAAACCTATTGAAAGTGCTCCGTGTGTGTGGTCCGCGATGGGTAGTAATTTTATTTTATTGCCCGCGTTTGACTTGTACAAAATGAGTGCTGTGTAAACAAGCTCCTGTTGGGCGAGTTCTTTTTTCCGGCGAAATCAAAACAGTAACGCCGGTTAGCATGTTTGCCTAGTGAAAGTGGATTGGAGCGGGGTTCAACTTGAACCAGCCTAGCTCTGTTTGTTTCGTTTTGTTTTACTTATTTTTTCGGGTAAATACAAACGTTACTGCCGATGATTGAATCCACTTTGGCTGTGAAGTTGGATAAAAGTTCGTGTTTCCAAGGAAGCTGTTTTTCGTTTTTTCTTTAAGTTAGCTTTCGACTTTGGTATTTAAAAATTTAATTAGAAGCACCCCCGATAAACAAATAGGTTTAAGCACGTACTATTCTTGATACACACGTATTTATTTTGTAAACACACACACACACACATACATATATATACATACATATATATATATATATATATATATATGTACACATATATATATATATATATATATATATATGCATCGCTAACGAAAAGGTAATAAAACAATATTTGTTTTTATACGCGTCCAAAGTTTGTACAAATAGAAGTGACCATGAAGGTATTAAAAATCTAAAATATAACACACGTTAGTCGTCAATTCCAGATTTAAATCAGAGCATTTTTATTGCTTACATTATTTTATCGGTCTTTATTGCACGATGGTAAAATGTATTCAGGAGCATATAATAAACAGCGAATATTCATGAACGTCGCTCGTGCGGAAAAAATTACGACCAGAATTTAAATGCATTTTCTTGTCTCGGGTATCGAAGCGTATGTTCGCTCCATCTCTTAATTATCATCCCTACTGTCGGAAATTAGTTCCTTCAATAATGTTTTTTTTTCTCTCTGAAGAAAAAAAAATGTTTCATTTTTACGATTTTTATTACAATTTATGTGTTTGATGTAAAAACTCGTCTTAATAATGGGAAAGAGTAAATTATATTTATATAAACCCGCATAAGAGCAACGGCCACCACCTGTATTTCGAGTCCGATTTTCACCGAAGAAAAGCTTAAAAAACAAAATGTGGTAGTTTAAGGCGCGGCGAGTCCCGAGATTCTACAGCCAGTGATATTCCAGAATCATTCGGTAAGAATAGCTGATTAATAAAAAGAAAGAGTGAACATAAAGAAAGATCCCACCATACTTGTTTTTTACCGCAAGAACCGCACTAAACAATGTCCGGCTCCTCGGAGAGTATTGCTAATTTCTCCCTTTACGTAGAGAATTAAGATATATGCTGATGCATTTCAGATTGGATACGCGTTATCTTATCAACACGCGCGCGTTTCAAACGCTAAAAAGCACCGTTTCTTCCTCCAACAACCAAATCTTCTAAGAATTACTTGGCGCGCCATATGAACATTGCGCATAACGTCCCTTTTAACGCGAAACGTTCCTTGGCCAGGTGTTCGGCCTTTCATGAAGCCCAGATAAAGCGTGGCCACGAGGCTCGACACTGATTGGTTGACGGGTGGGAAGGAGGAGTGAGGTGCTCGACGCTGATTGGTTAGCGGGCAGGTCACGTGACCGGAGGGGTAGGTGAGGAGGAGCTCGACCACCTGTGCGCAATAAGGAAGAATAGGTCGAGAGTACGGAAGGCTCTGGAAGATCGCCTGGTTTATCAGCCCGATGAGCGGGAGTATCGCTTCATTCTAGGAACAACTGTCAAGTGCACACGTGGTACGCGTTAAACTATTTGATGAAGAACGCCGTGAGCGTAAGCGTCTGGCAACTCAGAGTATCGTAAAACGTTTCTGGTGCTAGAAGGTTTCACGTATGCCAGAAAGTTGCCTAGCAATTCGCCATAAAGTTTTCTTGAGGTGGAAGCGAGTAGAGCTTGTCCGTGCTGACAAAGATAGGGGGATACAGGATATGTCGTGCAACCCACACGCCTGAAGCGTGTGGGTTGCACACGCTGTCTGTGTGTGACGGGGCTCACGTGTGCGGGCTAGCACCAACACACACTTCGTGTGCATGGCAGCTCAATAAGAACAACGGTGGACATGACACCCACTCCTGATCGTTTACCAACTGATTTCTCAATTACTCGCTCTAAAGTAGTAATTGCTTTTTTTTGCTTTTTTTACGTCGTAGCTGAGACCGCACAAGTAAAGATACAAGAATACAACGTACTCGAAAATGGGAATATGCACCTTTCCTGCGCTTATTACGCAGAAGAAAAAAAAAAAAAGGAAGTTGCAGATTTTGGACGCATACGCGGCTTTCATATTTAGCAGACGAGAGCTACTGCTCGTGCTCGGAACGCGACCCACGGCCCAGCAGACAAAGATCACGGCGCTACCAAAGTTGGTGTATAGAAGAAAGCCCGGCGATTATTTGACACAATTCGAGTCACTGGATTCATGCAACTTAAATGTTAATTGACTACGTAATCTGCTTTTGATAAAAACGCTGGTTCGCACGATTGCCTGGAGTGCGATCGACAGAGTCGCAACCGCTTACGACGAGAGAACACACTCTAGCGCCATCTGCCGAGTAGCCATGGTAACACCTCCAATATTCGTACAGCTAGACCGAAGGTTTTTGCAGTATTTGCGATATCAAATCTAAGCACTATTTATATAAAAAAAAACATTATCGCTTCTAAGATTGTCAGGATTATTTCGAGACCACGGGGAAAAAGTTACGCGTAAAATATACGCTGGTTGTCAGAGGGCTGTTCGATAGATGGTGCCCGTGTGTTCCGTCGTCGGAAGTTGTCACAGGCATTTGCGTGGATCACAGTCAAGCGCCAATGTGCGAAGCAGCCTTCCAGAGCCTGCTTTCTACTCCCTTCCTGCTTTCCCTTTCCCAAGACGCTGCTCAGAGAGCATATTAGAATTTCTCGATGCACGCTCGAGTGGACAACCGCCACTATGTATGCATGCGAAAAAAAGAGAGACGACGTCGCGATATTTTTTTTTTTACTATTTTCCTTTCCCGATCTGCCGTTTTCACTCCCGGAGTTTGTCTTTTTCGTTCATTTGTTTCCAATCTGACACTCTTCGCTTCTTGTTTCGCAGCGATCAAAATTCCAAGTGGTATTATCGTTTTACGTTCGTCCTTGTTTTTCCTTTATAGAGTGCTTTTTTTTTCAAGAACTCTCGTTTCACGTAAGTACTCACTAAAAAAATAAAGAGGAGAAGATTGAACTTGTTTAATATCCTACCGACGGATCAATACGAAACATCGAAATTACGACTGGCTAAAATATTCGGCATTGTTTCAAAAACCGTAGTGCGCTGCACAAAATCACTTCGTGGCTCGTATAATTATTGAAGAACTCGCCGAAAACCTGATACTACCGACGCGAGAAAAAAAAACCAGTGAAACAGCAAATAAAACAATTGTCCTACGTGTGCTCCTCCTGACACAAAAAAAAATGTTGGCGAAAATAAAAATTCGCTTGAAGCTTATTTTTTACTTAAAAAAAAGAAACACGTCGATTCAAGATGGCAGCCTCTAAGCCGTACTGACGGCTTAGGCGCATAGCTTGTCTCACCCATTGTACACTACACAACAGCCTTACATTCTGCGACATAAATGCATCGCGATAGTACTTCAGAAACATATTTTGTACTTGCATTTCAGTATTTCAGTACAATTGTTTTATCATTATTTACATTTCTTTTTCAAAGTAATATTTTCGAGTGTAGTTTTGGTAATGTAGCAAACTCAGGGGCAATATATCTCGAAAACTCGGCGCAATTTGTCCATACATCATTGTCCGTCAATCAAAAATCAAAACCATTTTTTTTTTGCTTCAGAGGGTAAAACTTTTCGTGAAGTTACGCCGAAGCTTTCTTTTTTCCCCTTTGTTCTTAGAGAAAACAACACAAATGAATATACATACATTGAATAGGATGCCTAGCGAATGGCTAGTTACAGATCTTTTAGGGCAAATACAAAAATAAAGCGATAAATAGAAGCATGCGCGAGTAAGCATATTTAAAGAACATAACGTTTATACAATATTCGAATGCATGGTCTCTAAAAATAATGCATCATCTAGTTCCACGATAAATGACCTTACTAGATCATAGAACATAAAAAAAACATTTTTAATAAAATGGGGCCTATTTTTTTCGTACAGGTTGGAAAACAGCAAATAATCATGTTCGCGCTTTTTTTTTAATGACCTTTACATAATATTTATCGGCTCTATTTACGCTAATATTTGTTATTGTACGGACCAAGGTTGCTTCGGAACCATTTTTCCTCCGACCCTACGCGACTTGCTCGCTCTGCAAAAGAAAAGTTAATCTGGAATGTTCCAGATGCTCGACCAAACGTTGAAGGATGCTCGACTCTTCTCGTTGGTTCTAAACGTTGAAGGCGCTCACGGCGTTAAACCCGGTTTCACTTCCAGTACGACCTCAGCCGCCGCTACCGTTCGATAGACCAGCAGCGCCAGAAATGCATCGTCATGGCGCTCCTCGTGACTCAGAAAAAAGAAAAAGCGCCATATGGAGGCGGATTCATTGGCAGCAAAGGCACGAAGGCGATGGACGCTCTTGGCGCTACTTGATTGAGTCTGTTGGGTGGTCGGCCGCAGTTTCATTGCCCTCCCGTCTGGGTGGGCGGCCACAGAGTACAACCAACGACACGTTGCACCGCGGCGTCATGGGCTCAAAGAGGCGCTCGGATTGAACGAACGCACGGCGATGCCTCGACATGATTTGGGAGGCCATGAAACTCATTTTCAAGTCCACGAGATTTTTGCCTCAAAAGCTAAAGATCCCCGCGAATGTAGGTTGATTCCTACATCGCGACTGCTTTCGACCGAGTTCGTACGATCTCCAACGACATAAAAAACAAAACAAAAAAACATTGGCGTCACCCGTCCGGTAGCCGTGGAACACCCGGAATTTCCGTACATATGTTTTTTTTTCGTACATCAAAATGTTTTTGATGGCTCGAGAACCTTCTGACAATGTTCTAAATGACCATTGCTCGTCGACATTACGTCCATTTCATCTGACGAATACCGCAAAGCATTCGCTCTAGTGGATTGCCGTTCCCACGCCAGCTCATAGATGGCGCCAGCTTGTCAGCGTGTTATACCGTCGTGAGAGATCCGAAGAACTCGACCGTAAGAAAACGCGAGTGCGTGAACGAGCCTTATTGATTCGAATCGAATAATGCGGTGTCATTTGATTTTCCTCGGGTTATGATTTGATTGAAGCCACTCCTCCTTGCGAATCCCCCAGTAAGAAACGACGAAAAAAGGAACCGCTCTTCAATATTGTATCAGCAGACCAAAGACAAGCTCGTTTTGCGTAGCGCTATTCTAAACGCAAAATGCTAATTTCGCAAAAGATGTCATTTCGACTCGAAAACGTCGGAGTTGAAATTCAACGCATAGTTTAAGCTGCAGACGAACAAACCGCAAGAAAGGACAAACACCCACAAAAATTGAGACGAATGTGTTTGTCCTTTTCTGGTCGTCCGTTCACCTCCGGTTTGGGACAAACTCGGGACAAGGGACAAGGGTTTCTGAGATCGCCTAAATATGGCGATAACTCACTCGGCTGGCTCTAAGCATCCTAGAATTTCCCAAATCATGATGATACGCTGTTGATTTGTTCTCTTAAAGCAATCAAAGATCGCAACACACCGATTTCATCTCTGGCGATGGCAGGAGCATGTTCCGAAACCAGGACCACCGTCAGTCAATAGCAAGTGAAGGATCCTCACACCTCCGACCGCTGGAACCGCGGAGTGATATCTCGAATGCGCGCGGCTCGTTGCCCATACAACCCGAACCACACTCCCGCGAAAAAAAAAACAAAAAAACTTAGTTTGCTGTTTTTGAGACGCTTATTGCAGTATTATGTTCCCTCTCCGCGAAAAAAAATCATTTTTCAAATACTCTTACTTGCTTCTATCATCTACAAAAGCGAAGACATTTTGTAATAGCAGCGCGTGCGATCTGAACGAAATGTCGCGTTTTCAAAGGTCCCATGCCGTCCTGGCTGCCGGCACAATGCTCCTCCCATCGCCGGAGATAATTTCGATCTTCAATTGCTTTTTCAATAGGAAAATCAGCCACACGTCGTTATGATGTAGAAATTTCTGGGATGCTAAAAGCCCGCAGAGTGAGTTATCGCCATATTTAGGCCATCTCAGAAGCCTCCCGAGGGCAGCATTAACTTGCTCGCTTGCTTATAACTTTGTCTTCGATAAAAAGTTTAACTCCATCTTCGAGTAAATACTCGCTTCTTAGTTTAGAAACATGTCGTAGCTTTGCTTAAAATAATAAAGACCATGCTGCTTTTTTTTTTTTTTGTATACTCTGGCGGGTACACCAAACTGGCTCTTCAAAGCATGATGATCTATTTGTTAAACATATATTTCAGTATCAGTGTTTTCGCCACGTGTGAGATCTCTTTCCGGATTTGCATTTCCAAACACATCTATAGACCCCCGGTTTTGCGACGTATTTTTTATTTTTATTTTGCGAATCTTTTTTTGCTATACTATTTTTGCCTTTGAGCCTGGTGGATTTCTATTCCCAAATACGCTTTAGAGTATTTCAGGTCAGCCTCGCTCAATAGTCACCGAATCGGCGGCAGCGGTCGCCGCGACTCGCAGTCAATCACCCCTTCGGGGAGTAACCCGAATCAAAAGGAGCTCGTAAAAAAAAGACCCAAAATGACTCCCACGCGGGGAGTGTATATACTCTCCATGTACGCGATAAAGAGAGAGTTGCTGTATGTTATGTACTTCTCCTTCCAAGCACTTCTTCTTTTTGTTTCCGCGTGCACGCGGTCTGGGTTTAGGCAGATCCTTTCAGCCCTCTTATTTTGCAGCGCAGCCGCACTAATCAATGAGGGATTAAAGCTTCCGTGCTTCCCTCCTTTCCTTCCGCTTTTTTTTCTTCTTCTTCTAACTAATTCGTCGACTGCATTGTCTTCGTTGTTTGTGTTTTGTTCTTTCTCAGAACTCCCCCCTTTCTTGTGCGTGTATTTTTTGTTTCCGCGCGTTCGCCCAAATCCTCGACGATTATTAGCGGATATCTCCGTTATTGGAAGTTCGCTAGACGCGTCTTTGAAGGAACTTCATTTTCGTCCCTTTTCTTTTCTTATTTTTCTTTATTTATTTTTGTTGGGTCGCTGAAAGAGAAAAAAAGGATACGAGAATAACAATAATGAAAGGAAAACAGTGCGACGCGCATCGCGAGATCCTTTTCCCCGATGGGGAGTTCGCCACAGTAGCTTTCTCTGAGTCTCTAAGTAATGACTGCAGTTCGGGAAGTTTCTCTTCCCCGTCTCGTTTGAGCATAAACTAGCAGACAGGAGACTCGGCAGCTGGGTTACCCTTTTATAGCTTCCTCTGTGCGCCGCCATTGTGCCTCCTCGTGCGGTTGGCGCGAGTGTGTCTGCGTTCGAACATGTTTGTGTAAGGGCCTGCGTTTAAACGTGTCCTTGCGTGTGTGTAGTACTTGTTGTGCCTTTGTCTATACTTCTATTTGTAAGTAAATGTTTGCGTGCGGGAATTCCGAAATGTGTGGCAGATTACCTGCATGCTTCCGTGTGTGTGTTTCCTGTCTAATATTGGGTCTGTGCTTGTTTGTTGTGTGCGTATATTTATCGTGCCTGTGTTCGTATCGTTCCTTCTAAATGTGTGTTTATACGAGGGAAAACAGCAACATGTGCTAGACTGTATATCTATGAGCCCGCTCAGCTCCACCAAAGATTTTGTCTTTCGGCGGCTTCGTAGAATTCGTTTGCTGCGATCATGTACGGTTGCTTCATCTGCATAGTTCCGATTGTTTCCTTTTTGAAGACCATCGTACGATGATGAATTGTGCCCGTTGACTGCGCATAATATACTTTATATCTGAATGCCAATGTGTGTTTTCTTTTTCTGTAAGTGCTCGTTTGTGTGTGCGTGTGCCCATTACTTGCGAATGATTTGCTTTATTTTTGGTGCGGCTGCATCTTACTGCCAATGTCTAGCTGCGTGGGGTAACATATATATCCACATATGTATCTGCGTGCGTGAAAGAGCGCGAGCCCACGCTTATACAAGTTTTGTAGTCTGAGCTCGTCTCTTCGTTGACACCGTGCTGAATCTTTGTCCTTATCTTGTGGGAGTAGGTTTGTTGCAAGGCGTTCGGGGTGTGCCCGTGTGTATCTGTCAATGGCGACGCCTGTGTGTGCCTCTTTACGGCACGAAAGCATGACTGCGTGTGTACGCTTCTTCCTGAGTACGGTGTGGATCCGTAATCTTGTGTAGGGATGGAGGCCAGCAGAGTACGATTCAGTACAAAATGTTATTTCGTCATGCAAGATTCGCGCATGGACGGAGAAAATAAAAAAGACACGTAAAATAAAATAGCTATTTTTGGCTGGGCGCCGACGCCGAAAGGCCCGAGGCCTCGATAAAATTTGCAGAAAAGGAGAAACTCAAGCAAATGTATTTTTATATAAATATTTGCGCGTCGCTTTCTCAATTGGTGCGTTATTGCGCTTGTAGCTGTTTTTTTAATTAAAACAGAAACGCTCAGAGTTATGGTCATTTGAACAGCAACGTATTTAATCAATCGTAGACTAGTAGACAAGAAGCGGAGCTAATCCCTAAGATATGACGAAGGAAAAAACAGTATTTAAAAACCTTCGCGTTAAATAAGCAGAAATGACTTGTATTGTATAAGGTAGTGGATATGAAAAGCGTCAGAAACATGATAAAAATTATACTAATATTCTAAGCAGGCGTTGATTTCACTTCACGGTTTTATATGCGTAACTGAAGCACGATGTCACGTGACTCTTCATTACGAAACAGAAACGCGGGGAATATGTTATCGTCGTCAATGAATATGTGAGTCCGTCTCTCTCTCTCTCTCTCTCTTTTCTGCGGCATAACGTTTCACTTTTAAGACTGTTCTATTATTTTTTAATAACTTTATACTCTATTCATTGGTAACTTTCCCCTATTACATGTACTCTCACATTGACCATAAGCGTAAAGTTGGAGTCCCAAGCTTCTGTGACATCTCACTCATATTTCCTACATCGCAAATCACAAGAATTTTGATTCCTACCATCACTGGCCCTAATTTGTTCCGAAATGCTATCACTAATCATTTTGCCATGATTTATGATATATCTTTTCTCTTATATTTTTAATGCTGTTGATTTATTGCAGTTTTACTGCCTATGTGGTTTTTTGTATCTGCTCTTTCCTTCCTGACGCCTTTGGGTCCTGAAAGTACATTTGACAAATAAATCATAACTCAAACAATTATTTTTTATAATGGTACTACTAGCGCGGAATGTTGTATTTTAATAACCCGATTCCAAAATGCTCATCGTGCGAGAACGTATAATCTTAACAAGCACCGCATATGGTGGCCCTGTGTCCACACTTTACACACGTACCCATACATCAAAAGCTAATCGGCTAGCCTCCAGTCCAAATGACGCTAACGAGCCTTAAACATCGAGTCCAAACACGGCGCCATGTTGCAGCGAACCTCCCAGTCAAAAGGCGATTGCAACCTATCCTTCCCTCTCTCCAAATTGTGCTCGGTGACGCAATCAGGCCGCGTACATTGTGTCCGCGCCTCAAAGTTTAACCGGCGCCCTCTTAGCGCTCCCGAAAATTAATCGCGACTCAGTCTGCGTATAAATAAAGCCCTCGGGGTCTTTCCATAACGGCCCTTCAATGAGTGCCCGCCCGCCGGTCGCGGACTGCCTCGAGCTTCTTTAAGCCTTTTTGCACACCGAGCGCTCCCTTCCCTAAACACTCCCTCTCCTTACCGGTCCTTCCCTAAACGCTCTCTCCCCTTCCCGGTCCTTTCAAAACACTCTCTCTCTCAGTACCTCCCACAACACTCTCTCCCCTTAACGGTCCTTCCCTAAGCAAAATCTCTCTCCCAGTCCTTGTCCTTCCCTAAACACCCTCTCACCACTTCCCCGCTCCTGCCCAAAAATTGGATTTGAGACGCACGAGTCCGTCCGCCGAATCACGTCCTTCGGCCTCAATCAGTTTTCGCGAACTCCGCAGCAGCCATCATGACAGCGTCTGCCTCTCCCCTGCCCTCTCTTTCCTCTTCTCTCTCAAATATACGCTTTCCCCATTCGCTCCCCGTTTCACCCGCGTCATCCATCCCCTTGACTTCATTTCGAAGCATTCCGGGGACTCTCCCATCCCTTCCCTACTTCCCCACAGGACACTCGTTCTTTTTCTCGTTCTATGTTTGTTCTCCTTCCCCGATTCCCGACGTCAGCTCGATCTTCTTCTTCTTTATTTTCCTATGTCCTGCGCCTCGGTATTGTTTCTTTTAATCCCTTTCTTCTTACGGGCCACGTTTTCTTTCCTCGTGTCTTCCCCACCACTGTTTCGTATCTACCGGTTCCCTATACATCCCCGTGACATTTCCCGCTTCAATTCTTCGGCTTTCCCTTATTCTGAAATTTTCCATCCTTCCTTTTCGGATCACCGCGTCAAGGCTCGTTCACACATTACGGTTTCGAGCGTGGTCGACTGCGTTGAAGCCGCTTGCAAGTTGCAACCGCTTACGAGAAGGATGCACGCTGGCGCCACCTATCGGGGAGCTCTGGAACACTTCCGATCGAAATATAACTAGACCAGATGGTTTTGCTGTATCTGCTAATATTGTAAGAATTATTTCGAGCATACGGCTGCAGAATAATGAGTAAAGAAAGTCGACTCTTTGCCGTACCAGCATGACAAAGGCAGTGGTAACACAGAACGTGATGTGTTGGTGTGGAGAAACTGTGTACACATGTGGAGACTGGGTGGCGTGAATGGTAACTGGGTGCCATACTCTGCGGTGGCGAAAAGAATGAGACTTTCTCGGTGCCTGTTGGAGTGTGAGCCACAGTGGACGGAGCGCGCGGAAAGCAGAACAATTAAAACGAGGCAGCGCCGAGAAAAGTTCTGGCATCGGATCGCAGCAAAAAAGAACCAACTTACTCGTCCATACCTCAATTCGTTACTACCGTTGCGGCAAAGTGAGCGTGTCTAATTCGCAACCGCATTCGCAAAGCGGTTCCGAACGCGGTTGCTTCAATATCTAATACAATTTCACGTGCATCTCATGGTGAAAACGAGCGGATCAGCTTTGCGGTTGCGATTCGAACGCCAGTGTGAATGCAGGAATATAGCGTTTGTTTTATTTTCCTCCTGCTTTTCTGTCACCTTCGGTCGCGCTCTTTCTCTGTTGAATCCTTTCGAGCACTTATTACACGGAGCAAATCGCCGTTGTATGCCTGAGCAAGCGATGTTTTGCCCCCGCCGGGGAATACCACCATGGGGTGCATTCCAAGAATTTTGTGCTGGCACTGCGCTGTCCAGAGCAGTTAGGGAGACGAGCACGGTGTCAGCGTTCGGCTGGCAGTCACTTGTTTTAGATTCCATTAAGGCTGAACTCCATGGGACGAATATGCTGCGAAAAATCGACGAATTTCTCCGGCGGCTTTTGTTCTGCATGCGGGTGGAATTAGCACAGCGGGTGCTACGTCGCGCGCAAAGCGAGCGTGCCGTCGGGCGAAGTTCGTCAGTTATTCGTCGCATACTTCGCTCCATGGAGTCCAGCCTTTAAGCTGAGACGCGAACTTTCTGCCCTTGCTAACACAAGTGGGAACGCGCAGGTACGCGCAACGCAAAGCACTGCGGAAGCCAGCGAACTCGCGCTGAAGGCGGAAGTTGCGGAACTTCTAGTCTCATGCTTCAGGGTCAACGGAGTATAGGGTGATGTCATCCTTCGTAGTACCTGATGCCGACAGGCACGCAGCTCACGCGGAAACTACGCGTCGCAGGGACACGCTATCAGTGCGCTTAGCGAGCAAATAAGAAAAATAAGCGTTCTGAACAAAATGGCCAGATGTCATCGCCCTAAGCAAAACGCACATGAAGGTACCCTAAGTTTATCTACTACCGTCCCTGGTTGCGTGGAGGAAATGTTTAGGTGCCAGCCATCTGAGAGATTCTGCGTTCGAATACGCGGATCAGAAATCTCCCAGGGCTACCCGACAGGTGGCATCGGTGTGTCCTCTCGTTTACGAGTAACTGTAGAGAGTATCGCGTTTAACATAATTTAAGACAAACCGCCGAGACTGGGGAAAAGACGAAGGGCAACACAACACACAGAGTGTGTTGTCTCGGGGGTTTGTCGAAAATTATGTTAAACCTTCACCAGCTCGTTCGCGCCCTAACTTTTTGTATCGCGTTTATTTTCCTTGCGCCGCCCACTCCGTATTGGCGGAGAGGAAGAGCGTGTCCCTGCGCGCGCTCGTGGCGTGAGTGGCACAATTTGGTGTTCCGCGATTTAATGAATAAATCTCACTAAGCGTTCGGCGCATGCGTGACGCCGCCGCGGCTTTAGTTCTCAGGAGGCAGACGGCCGTGCGCATGAGGGCTCGTGCTTTCTCGTGCTCTACACGCACAGTGTAAGCGAGGTTTTCGCTACGTGCAAAAAGACTAAAGTTCCCTCTGACGCATTGACCCCGTAAGTGATGACGTCACAACATGGCGTTTGGGTCCAAACAAACCGTTGCTAGGGACGTTGCTATGGACTAATGCATGGAGACTCCACATGAGGCTAGATTTTTGCTTACAAGTAAGTAAATAATTTTTTGTAAGCAACCTAACTTCTTGATATCTAATTATGAAGATGTTCTTGTCGTCTCAGTGTCATATTGCAACGATGAAAGCCATTTCTGAAGTCTTACACTCCGCTTTGCTTTGGTAGCAGACGACACGATAGATTTGCTGGCCTCTGTTGCAGCGGGCGTCTTCATTGAAATGCGTCGGTAAACAAGCGACAAAAACAAGTGGATTGCCGTGGCCGTAAAGGCCTCCGCAATGTGCGTTTTTTTTCTGTGAACAACCCAGCTTAGTTACGAGGGGTGAAAATGCAGTAAAATCAAACCACGTCACGCAGATCAGTTACGACGACGACCTGAAGTGCATTACCGGCGTAGTGCAGGCCACCATGAGAAACAAATCGTACGCCGTCGAGGTAAGTCGTTTGTTATTATTATTTTATTATTGTGGTTGTCAGGTTATTAAAGAATTGCATGTCTATCGCGATTTCGCAGTATTTTGCTTTTTTTCCCCTTGGTATACATCAAATTCCGTGGATGTGCTCTTTTGGTGAAGATCTTCATCGAACCCGCGATGCGAGTACAGTCTGTAATAGACTCACCTTATGTTTTTTATCCAGTTCTTTCGCGCTTTGGGGTCTTGCGGAAATCTGAAGAAACTGCAAGAATCTCTCTCCACGCGATGGTTATAACCAGGTATACGAAGCACCCTCGCATAGCGCGAGTCCGCAAACAAAATTTGGGATCTCAACCGTTCGCCTGAAGTGCTTTTCTCGCGGGTGCAATGCGATCTTTTAGCAGACTATCATCTCGATCGACGCCCGGACTTTCGATAAACCATATTTTGCATCGCACCCCACTATGAAATCTTAAGAGTGTATGAAACTCATTATATTTCAAACAAATGCGATGTCAGAATATCGTCTTTATTCACACGATGCAAACGACGGCCCCACTTGGCCGGCCGGCGTGCGGCAGACGGCATACTTCTTGCATTCGTCGTCTGCTGCAGGCATCTTGAGGACCGGAAGTTGCAGTCGTAAATATTTCAGAAACAGAGCGATTACCGGCACACTTCTGTCGAAACATATATGACATTCAAGCTTTCTATATCTGTGATTTTTAGAAGTTTAAATCCTACTCCTGATTTTTGAATGGTCGGGTTTTCGTAGCGAAACCGAGCCACATGTATTCGTCCATAACAACGACCCTAGCAACGGTTTGTTTGGACCCATGACGTCACACTTACGGAGTCAGGAAGATTGCGGCAGCGGTGGCGTAGTCAGGCTGGCTGGTGAGATCGGTCTGTTGTTATTTTCCGCGTGAGCATGAGGCTGACAGAGTCTGGTGGATGACATCACCCTCTGCTCCGTTCACCCTTTGAGACTAGACTCTCCGTCTTCAGCACGACGACTTCCGCAGTGCTTTGGTTGCGCGCCTGCACGTGCGCCAGCTGGATCCGACTTTTATGCGGGAAAGCATGTTTCTCCGCTTTGCGTTTTAGGCAAATGTACATTCGACCCTGAAACCGAGACGAACTGGAAGGTTCCTTGGCCGTTGAACGTTATGTGTAGCCACTACTGCCGTTTCGCCATGTTGTACCGCAGCAGAGAGCTGAGAAGCGCGAGCTCATAGCGTTGGCAGCCGCTCTTAAGTCACGAGCACGTGCCCGCGAGATGTGCCCCCGGGCGAGGGCATCGCGCTGGCCCTAGCTGTGCGGTACATCGCAGGATTGAAACGAGGTGCTCATTCTGGTATAATCGCGTTGTTATAAAACATGTACTCTCAAAGTCTGGAAGCAGACGACACAGAGGATCGATCGCGTTGCTCGCGTCACGTGGCACTCGCGGGTGATACGCGTACCGGCACATCCGGGCGCTTCGGACAGACACCAACGCCTGAATACGGCTTTCAAGAGAACGAGGTTTTCGTCGGCTACCGTGTTCTGCCGAGGAGCATAAAGAAAAATAGGAGACAAGTGGCGAGACGCTCTCTGCTCAGCACGCCGCAGCGCGCCCTTCACAGCCGCCATCTCCGCGCCTCGGATCTCCTGCGAGCGGCGGCGATCGCTTCCACGCGGTGCGGCCTTGGATCCAGCGCTTATTGAAAGCGCCACGAACACCATTGCGATACTCTGCTCCTGCAAGCGGACCACCGAGCGAGTTACTCTACTTTCGTTCTTTCAGGTGGTCCACCAGTGGTTACGCAACGCATGATCCGTCCCGCTCGGACGCGAATGTCCAGCCTCGACTCCGGGTATTCTCGTGACCCTCCCTGAAGCCCAACTTGCTCTGCGTTTTGTTGGGGTCACTGGCAGCTTGTCTGCACGTAGAAGACAAGGCCTCCGCCTTTACCGCCAAACGTCATCACTAGTGGAACCAGGCAGCGCCGCGCATCACCAGCGTGAGCCACGCACGCGACACGCGGCGTCGCCAATACGGATGCGTCACTCTAGTCCGGCCTGACTTTGCCCGGCTTAGGAGCCGCTAATAGCCTCGTCCCACTAGAGCGACAAACAGCGATTTTTGTCCGACGACACCACAAAGTTCCGTGTCGCCGATGCTGTCCCACTGCAACGACCAAGACCCGCGACAATCGCCGACACGCGCCGACAAACGATCGACGACGGACAAGTTCTTGTCTGTCGTTGGACTTGAAGCGCACCAAGCTGTCACTGAGGAACATGTCTCGGAGACAAACTCATCCTCCTCGCCCGTCTATGCCTTCTGTTGCCTCCTTCCCACCCCTCTACCCTTCCTCCACGTTCCTCCCGTGGCTCGCTCCGCCGCTCGACCTTCAGAGAAGCCCCTGGCGGCCACTCCTCGTTCCCGCAGTTCCGGTCCCTCGGTGCTCATAGTGGTCGCGGGCGCGGCTTGCTTGTTGGCGCCGGACGGTCGTGCTGCGAAAGGGTTTGCTGTGGCTGGTTTTGCTCGCGAAAACTTGGTGCGCGAGGTGGTGCTTCAAGACGTCGAAATCACGCCCCTGCATTAGGATGGATACACCCATGTTCGGGGACTGACCAAAGTAAGACCGCTCACCCCGAAGTAGGACACGACGTTCCGCCAGTTCCGTGGCAAGCACATTCTGGCAAAGCGAGGGCTTGTCATCTGTTCTGCAGCGGTCATCAGGATGCCGTGTGCTCCCCGCCGGCCGCCCTGCGCTTCGATCATTCCGGATGTGAGTTAAAAACGTCCTCAAATCGGCGATGAAATTTCGTAGCGCTCAGCACTGGAATGATTCCGGACGAACCCAAAAAAAGGAACGATTCGGGAGATTCTGGATTCAAGAAGATGTTGGGTGTCGATTGTCACGACTGTTTCGGAAAGTCGCCAACGGCAGACGAAGACAAGCGGAAGGTTTAAACAGAAATAGAGTAATCGTCTCCACTTTCACCGAGTTTGTCGGCTCCGTTTTATCCCCAAAGAGCAAAACACCGAAAACCGCGTCGCCAGACTCAGTTTGTCTGTGTATTTTCAAGTGTTTTGTTGACAACTCCAGTCCCACTAGGAAACAAGTGTCCTTGTCCCCGTGTTCTGCGTCGTGTCCGCCAAGTGGGACGGCGGACTCCGACAAACAGGCTGTCTGTCCGTGTCGTCTGTCGCTCGTTGTCGTGTGTCGCTGTCGTTTGTTGTTGTCTGTCGCTCTAGTGGGACGCGGCTATAACAGTGACGTACTGCGCACGCCCTCGCCTTCTATAAAGTGAGTTATACACCGACACGCGAGAAGCTTGGCGTCACGGAACTGCGGCGGCGCTGCGATCGCGCGCGGAGCCGGGGGGGGTGTGGCTGGGTGTGGGCCAAGGGCCGCACTGATTCGCATGGGCGTCATAAGCATTTCCAGCATGCCGCGAAGCTGTGTTGCTGTTAGTTGCACCAGGGAAATGTACAAGAAAAGTAGCGGAGTGAGTTTCCACAAGTTCCCGGCAGGCTCTGAGAAGAGCGCAAAAGGTGGATCATATCCGATGGATCGAAAAGAATCCGTCGCTCATCGCTGACATGAACGACCGTTTTGTGCGGCCGGCATACTCTTGAAGGCAAGTGCGGCTTCCATTTTCAATCACCCGTCGAGGCTTGCTTCAATGTTGCACCGGGAAAGCGTTGCCTGATCAAGACCTGCCGGGATTTTGTTCCCATGTGTGTTCGCGCACAAAGCATCGAGCCAGCGCTCGTCGGAGGCTCGCTACGCCCGTGCTACCCAGCGAGAGAGGATCGGCGACGGGGCAGAGGTGTTGTAAGGCGTTACCGGAGAAAAGTAACGAGAGTATGTTACTCGTTGCTTGCAAAATAAAGATAACGCGATTACCGGGCTACGTTGCCTAAAGATAAAGGAACCCGTTACCGCTATGTTAAAAAAAGTAACGCACGTTACTTCTGCGTTACTTTACACCGTTAAGATTTAGCACATTTTTACGGTTTTGACTGATACATGTCATATATCAAGAAACATTATGTTCGTGCGAAACTGAACGCAATTACTTTATCTCGTTTACGGTTTCACCCTGAATACTCACGAGAAAAGCACGCCAGAAGAAACGTGAACGGCTGACGCCTAAAACACTGGAAAAAATTTAAGTGTAATTTCTTTAAGACTTGGGAAGGGTAGACGAGTAACGTAACTACGTTACTTGAGATTAATATACGTCAAGCGCGTTACCCGTTACTGTGGTAATCGAAAACGTAGAGGAGTAGGTTGCGTTCACGTTATTGAAAAAAGTAACGCGTTGCAACACGCGCCGTTCGCTTGTAACGATGTTACCGCCAAGACTGCAGAAAGGGACAAGCGTTGCTGCTTGTCATGCCTAGTGGTCATGAGGGTAGGAAAAATATCACACCTTGACTTGAAGACGCTGTGTGTACCCAATCAATTAATGAATACCTACGCTTCCGCAGACCCACCAGACTGCGTGATCCCGCCGGCAGTGCGGAAACCGACTCGAAGTAATCGTAGGCCTCGAGAGACTTGTACGCCCTGCGCCCGTGTCGGCCGTGAACTGGCAACTGGCAGAACTAAATAAACGACGACATGAGCCCGTCGGCCGTGTGCGCAGCAGCTTTGCGTCAGAAGTCCAGCAGGCGTTGTCTACGGCATATGGATCGTCGAAGGCAACGCCGTCTGCCCGCGCAGGTTGTTTCGATACCGCTGCCGTTCAGGCTCCCGGGCAGCGAGCTCAAATAGTCGGGCGCCGGATGCGACATACGTTTCTCAGGAAATACGACGCGCAAATAAAGACCGGCGTCCCTGCGACGACAACAGGCAGCGCACGCCGCAGAACGCAATGGCGAAAACACGGAGAGCCGGGCTGCTCTTGCCCACGCCAGCTACCGCGCATGCGCGTGCCTTGCGGCGTGTTGGTAAACAGAGTCGCTCCGCGTGTCGGTCTATAGGTTAAGAAGGTCAGCTGACAAATGCCCCTCAAGGAAATCATATATCCCTCCCGCCACCTCCGCATCCATCGTCCCATCGTTTCCCGTGACGTCGCCGCCAACGCAGCGACCAGGGTCTTGCCTTCCTGTAAATATTTGCTTTATCTTTTGACTTTGACTTAGCATTGTGGATGCCACGGAGGGAGAAGATTAGAGGTTTTCTCCCTCCGATGGAAACAAAATACGACTTTTGGGGGTTAGGTTCTTCTCCGATGGATACAAAGGCCACTTTCAGGGGCTCCGTTCCCCCTCAATGAATGCAAAAGTCGCTTTCTTTAGAAGTGGGAGTCGAGAGACAAGTTGGCACCACTCTGTGGCCATTATCTATTCACTGAAGCGGGACAAGGAGCTTTCCAGTGAGCTCTTCTTTCGACTGCGGAAGGATTGGAAACGGGCGCATCACGCTTGTGCGGAGGAGCTTCTCCTACTTTCTTGACTTGTGAGAAAACAGACTATATACACCTTTTTTCGGCTTACTCTCGCCCCGACGCACGGAGAGCGCGTATCACTATGGGCGAGCGAAAAAATATCAGAACGTTTCAACCTGTAAATAGTAAAAAAATAGAGGGGAGGCAAAACGAGAATGATGTGACGGTTACACGTTTATGCACTACGTGCCTTCTATTGGCGTGGCGACGGCAAGCAATGTTTTCGCCCATACTGTCGAAGTGACGACAATTCAAGATGGCGGCGCCCTTGCACACCCTGCACCGATAATCGGTGCGGGTTTCCCCATTTCACAGAATGATTGCTCCCACTCCCCCTTTGACTCATTTCGCAACCACCGCCCCCGACCACCGTTCATGTTCCTTTCGTTATCGATACTCATCGCTCTTATAACATTCGTCACTATACATCTTTTCGTTTAGCCTCGCACCCAGCCACGTTGTCCTCATATCCGGTATGCGTTCGGACACAAAAGCGAAGTTGCAACCCCGAACAAGTAAAAAAGTACAGAAGGGTCATAACCGGGAGCGAGCTGGTGGTTGCAGTTGAAATGTTAACACGTTCCACTGTCGAGGCGAGAAGAAAAGATGGTGTTTTCACGCATACCGGGAGTTCCAGAATTAAAGATGGCGGCGCCCACGATAGAAAGGGTTGTATGAAATTGCTGTATATCCTTTTTCATGTTCAGAAAATAATTTCTTGGTTACGGGTGCGGAGCGCGAAGAAACGACGTCAGAACTGGATGACAGCTCACAACACACTGGTCTTTAATATCCCACAAGGAACCCATGGCCGTGGTCTTTCTTCACCAGATTTAGAGAGGCGGTGTAGGTGGCGCTGGTAGGCGGTTAACACTCTTCCCCCCTAAGTGAAGTTTTATTTTTGTCATGGTCCTGGAGAGTACCGCCGAACAGGTCAGCTTGATTCTTGAGCTCTCCTTAAAGGGATGCTTCAACAGAATTTAGTATTCCCGTCGTGTTCAAAAATAGGTTGAATATGATCCACAATATCCGTAAATGACAATCGCACGTTTGTATTTTGATCCTGGTGGCTGTATTTTTCGTTATAAACGGCCCACTCTGGCAAGCGCTGGGAAGGCCCAGCGCAATCGTGAGCGTAGGTCGTCTCAAGACGAGCAAAGCTACAGCGGAGGCTGACGTCGAGAGGATGGCCTAGTCGTTCCAGCCACCGAAGCGGCTGCTTTTGTACGAATTTTGGTGACGGGTTAATCTTCTATAATCTTGTAGGGGGACAATAGCGACTTCTGCGACAGACAAAAGAGTTCTCGGGAAGAGGGAGTTCCTCCTTCCCCATGCTCTCGTCGTGGCGGAGGCGAGACGACCTCCGTCACTAGCTCTCAAGGTTCCTAGACGGCATTACAAACGGGGCGTTAGCGACATCCACCAGGTGCTCTTTGCTAATCGTTTAATTCGTTTTAAAATTCCCTTCACGAGACTTTTTTAACAAGATATCGGTATGTTCCATGTGATACTGCTCTTTTGAACAGCGCGGAGACCAAAGCATGAGCGCCGAAGTTGTCGTTGTAGTATCCCTTTGGGGATACTTACAGCGAAATTTCAGCACTCGAGCTGATACTGCCAATAATGTCCAAAAGAGCAGTATCGCATGGAACATACCAATGTATTAAAAAAATCTCGAAAGAACACAATGGTCAAACTATTAGCAGAGCACCCTGATATCTCTTGCCTTCATGTGCTCGTCTAGGAGAACTATGAGAACCTGAGATGACAGGGGAAATCTCTTATCCATTACGGCTGGGAAGGAGGAACTCCCTCTTTCGAGAGTCGTAATGTATCGCAGAAATCGCTATTGTCCCCTACAGATATAGAAGATATTATCCTCAAATTCTGCTAACCGCTGGTCTTCAGACGATAGGCAAATCCTCTCCGACGATCGCTTCCTCTTAAACAACATCGTTTGGAGCGATTTACGTCTGATTGCTTTTTAGACACTCTCGAGCGCTTGCCTGGAGTGGGCCGTTTTATAGCGAGAAAATGCAGCTACTCAGGATCAAAATACAAACGGGCGATTGTCGATTTACGGATATTGTGGATCATATTCTAACCTATTTTGAACACGACGGGAGATGACATCAAATTTCGGTTGAAGCATCACCTATCATCATGGTGGGACTCTCCTCCCCTCGACCAGGGCAGGGGTTGGTGATGGGCATGTTTCCCCTGATGGTGTCGGCTGCTGCTCAGGTTCGGCTTCACTTGGTGCGGTATTTTCCATCGGCGGCGGCAGCTCGGAATCCTGTTGAGGGACGACCCCTGGCTGGGGTGAAGGATGCATGGGGTTCAGGCGAAGGGATCTCCATGTCTATGCCAGGACGTTCCATCTTCCAGGGTAATCTCGGCTGAGGATGCACTCACTGGGTTCCGAAACTGAGGCAGGCACCCAAGGCGGTCGGGTCTGAAATTCCTTGCAAACACCGGCGTACCAGAATCAAGCGGTAGACCACGACGGCAACCTTGGTCAGCGTGCAACTTCTGCTTCAGTTGGATGGTGGTCCGAAGGTTAGGATGCATGACGTCGAATGGCGTTTTGATATTCCTGCCCATGAGCAACTCGCATGGCGCGCGACCCGTTACTTCATGTGGCGTCGTGCGATAGTGAAATAGTAATCTTGCTACCTGAGTTTTGAATTCACCAGGCGTACTCTTCTTGAGTTTGTCCTTTATAGTTTGAACTACTCTTTCTGCTGCTCCATTAGAAGCGGGGTGGTATGGTGGTACCAGCATGCGACGAATGCCATTCCGCTGCAAGAATTCAGCATACTGGCTGCTGATAAATGCTGGTCCATTATCAGAAACAATGAGGTCGGGCAGACCGTGTTGCGCGAAAACGGTCCTGAATACCGATATCGTGGCCTCTGCCGAGGGTGATGGAACAGGATGCACATCCTTCTTCGCAGATTCCATTGCGAGCGCAGTTCGAACGGCACTTTCGAAGGTGAGGTCCGGCAGCTCGAGCAGCCGGGTCTGAATCGTAGTGTTGTTGATGCCACACACGATTCTGTCGCGTAGCATGTTTTCGAGTTCGGCTCCGTAATCACAATGCTCTGATAAGCATTTCAGCGCTGCAACGAAATCACTGATCGATTCCGCTTCAGAACGTATCCTGGTGTTGAAGCGAAAACGCTGAACCACGGCTGAAGGTGTAGGAGCGTAATGCTTCCCGAGTACAGCCAGAATCTCCGTCAGTGACTTGTCCTGCGGAGTCAAGGGCTTCACCAGGTTCCGAAGTAAGATGTACGTCCTTTGGCCGCAGCAGCTCAAGAAAATCGACTTCTTTTTCGCAGCAGCGACGTCGTTGGCGTTGAAAAATTCATGAAGTCGTTCCACGTAGGCAGGCCACTCATCGCCTCCCCCTCAAAGGCTTCAATCCGGCCGAATGTTGGCATTCTTTTTCTTCTTCTTCCTCGTCGCCAATTGTTACGAGTGCGGAGCGCGAAGAAAAGACATCCGAACTGGATGACAGCTCACAACACACTGGTCTTTAATATCCCACAAAGAACCCATTGCCGTCCTTTCTACACCAGTTTAGAAGGCGGTGTAGGTGGCGCTAGTAGGCGGTTAACACTTCTTACTGTGGAAAGTTAACTTAAATGTGGCACAGTTTTTTTTTTTATGTGAGTGAGGTAATTTTTATTTAGGTCTAACAGCTGTTCGGGAACACGCAATAAAAAAGCACAACTGACCGATTGACGGGTCCTCCTTTTCTTTCCAACTAATTCTGCTCTCTCATTGCCAGGACTCTCTTAACAACCTTCGCACATTGGGGAACATCTGCCAATAGTATACCCAATTCCCTCGTTATCTCGCTGTCCTCTCGCTCTTACCGCTTCGCTTCGCGATGACATTCTATATCTCTGGTATAGTCATGCGTCTTCCCCAACCCGTGTTCGGGATCAACTTTGTTACTTGTTACCTTTGTTACTGCATCCCACTTTAATTCCTCGCCACTCTCTTCCCGCCCGGACCTTTTTAACGCACGCTTCAGTTCCTCTTTTCTCAGCATACTTGGTTTCCAGACAAAATATTTTATTTCAATATTTTCCCCACCGAAAGACCCAAGGACTTCCCTATTCTCGATTTAGGAATTCTCGGGTCTTTGGATGGCCTACCCTATTTTAGTCCTCCCCAAACTTCCGCTGGAGAGTTAACTGCCTTCCCGCTTAGTGGGCCCTACACATATACAGGGTGTCACAAAAGAAAATTTACACGGTCTTTTTACCGCAAAAATAAACTAGGCATCGCCGAACGCTCATTCTCCGCCCAAAGGTAGAGCTAGAGGTCACAACCAGATGCCAAAGTTTCAGCCCGATCCGATAACTTAATCAAAAGTTATAAGTGATTTTCTGAAAATTTCAATGGGAAAATGGCGGCCGACGGAGATTTTCAAACACATGGGGCTCTATGGCACCAGAAACCGAAAACGGGCAAAAATGGGCTTCATTTTCCCATTGAAATTTTCAGAAAATCACTTATAACTTTTGATTAAGTTATCGAATCGGGCTGAAACTTCGGCATCTGGTTGTGACCTCTAGCTCTACCTTTGGGCGGAGAATGAGCGTTCGGCGATGCCTAGTTTATTTTTGCGGTAAAAAGACCGTGTAAATATTCTTTTGTGACACCCTGTACTTTTTACCGCGTCCGAGTATAGAACCAGACTTCTTTCGAGATAATTTTTTTGTTTTTCCTTTCAAATATTTTCCTCGCCCGAATATCCAAGGACTTCCCTATTTTTCACGTAGTTTTTCTTGTCTTTTGCTGACCTTTATTTTTCTAAACCTCCCTAAAGTTCAGTTGCTAAGTTCACTGGTTTCGCGCCTTAGTTCCTCGTTTCTTTCCCTACGCCTGGACACTCTGAGGGATCTATTTTAGATTCCCTAATTTCCCTACCACACTATAATTTCTCTTTCTGTGTGTTTTGCTTTTTTTATCCCGAACTCTTCCGCTTTCATCCTCGACCTCTTGCACCCCCCCCCCCTCCCGGTCGACGCCGAGTGGCGGCGCTCTGTTTTGGAGAGCACAACCTGAGTCGGGTCCTCGAGCGGATCTAGCGGAGCAGAAATTGGGAAATTCGGTCCCCTAGCTCTCTTGCCCGAGGGTTTGACCGGCGAGCGGAATGTGATTTTCCAATCCCGTCCTATATGATGTCGGTAGGGACAGCGATCAACTCGATTATGTGCGCTCCTCTCTCCTTTCCCCTTCCACGCTTACACGATCGTTAGTCTTAGGCTTCGCTTTAAGCATGGTTACCTTTGCAATCAACCAACGTTGCACGCGACAAATAAAAAAAAACGTTAATCGACTACTTTCTTTCGAAAGATGGCACTATTAGATGTCGCTTAGAGTAATTCAACGATTGCATTAAAATAACCATTGCATATTAAATTCTGTGGTCACATGGCTATGGCGTCTTACATTATTTTGCACGTATAGGTTTTAATCAACGTTTATTAAATTTTTTCTTGGTGATGGCTTCATTTTATTCATCTTAGTATGCCCACCATAAAAAGAACGCTATGAACGAGACAGATTGTTTAAGAAACAATCGCGACAAAAATGGGAATCCAGATGCTTGCTGCTTGCAATTCCGATACCTTCGACAGTAGTCACATTGCCCGAATAATTTATTCGAGAAAAGACATTAGAACGATTGAAAAGTAACAGATAATTAAAAGAAACTAATATTCTGATGAATAAATACTATTCGACCTTTAAATCTGGCCCTTTAAATAAACAGCGTGCCGGTTACAGAATCTCGATTTATAGTTATACAAACGTAAATAGCAACAAGGTACAGTGAACACGCAGCGTCCGTGGGCTTGGTGATTTGTGCCTGCCTCTTGTTTGTACCCCTATGGCCAAACAGCGCCATGTCGAGCCTTGTTTGCTCTTCGCATAAAGATGATCCGTTTAAGGAGTACAAAGCCGCAAGTGTCTCATTTCGAAAGCCACGCCCCCTTCCTGAACCTTCTTTTAAGCCGAAAAGACGTCTCATCTAACCGACCCGGTATCGCCAGCCGGTTTTGAGGGTTGGCCACATCGAATCTCATTCCAAGTTCCCCAACAATAAAACAAAACAGAGTTGTTGTTTTTTTAGTTTGTTTTTACAGCTTTTCTAAGGTCTGCCAGCTGTTTGGGGCACAGCAAAGACACGACTGATCGATCTATCGATTGATTCATTTAAACCAATCAACCAATAAAAAAGGCAGTTTTTCTATGAAAGTGAATCCACGTTTCATGGAGGTCAAACAATTACCTGTGTAAACTCAGCGTTTCTCGTGATAGCACGCGTTCCTTGCAGCTCATGTCTGACCTGCGTAACGTTTTGTCTTTGGAGAGTAATATGTCTCCCCCCCCTCCCCTTAAAATTGTCCTGCTGAACCGACAAAACAAGTAGACGGCAAGACCATTTGGATAAAATGCCAGTCGCGACAACCCCCATGGAGTATTTCGCGAGAGATCCGCTGTGAGGCAGCTACGTCGTTGAAAGTAATGGCTTTGGCCAGGTGGCGCAAGCCGCCGCCAGATTCAAAAGTTCAGGTGTATTCATCCACCCATCCATCCATAAAGAGACAGACTAGGCAGGGCAAGGCGTCACCCGACGTATACGGATGTCGCCGTAAAAATGTGATCTTCAAATCGAGCGAAAATGATCGCTGAAGGAGGGTAATGATCGCATCGTATGTCCACCAAGCCGACGTGACCAGCTTGTGCATGGCTGCCTTCACGCCTGGCGTGCCGAATTTTCTGTCTGCGTACGCGGATGGCTTGACGGTCTCGGTACAGACTGCGTTGCTGCGCGGTTCTTACGCCTTTTAGGAGCCGACGCCATTCCAAACAAGTAGTGCTGTGTTTCGATGGCTGCCAGCCACCCCGCAAGTGTATTTTACATAAAAAGACCAGCGCTCGAAATGAAAAAAAAAAAGGGGGGGGGGGAGGGGAGGAAAAGGGAAAAAATTTGAAATCGAAAAAAAGAAAAACATTATCAATATTTCACTGTTTATAGAACGTTTATTATCACTACCTATGCCCTGTGCCCATACGTTCAGACTAGGCTCAGTACGCCTCTTCAAATTCATCAACATTCCGACTCGTTATCGTTTCATGACCCTTTTAATTACTGATTTTTTTTTCAATTCATTTATTTACTCTTATTTTACATACGGGGACTTGAACAATAAAGCAAAACATGCGACAAAGTAATCTTGGTGGTTAAAGTATTCAGGGCTCAAACCGCCTCGTCCACCCTCTTCTAATAACTGAACTCTCGTGTAACACACTTCTCCATACAAATAATACAAGACATAATTAAGACTGAAAGTGATTGTAATATAGCAACTACTGTCATTTTGGACACATTCACAGGTATCCCCCATGAAGATCAAAAGGAGGTATTTTCAAACTCCTCTCCTACAAGCTGTCTGTTTTAAGGGTAAAATGTATCAATTACTTTTGGAAATTGATATTGTTTCTTCTAAGTTCAGTAATTTTGAACTTCGCAGCCATTTAGACGTGTTACTCTAAGCCAGGGGTGGCCAGGCTGACCTGGCCTAAGAGCCGCAAACAAAACCACTAAACTTCCAAGGGCCGCCTGCAAGAGAAAAGGCAGAAGAAAAAAAAAAAAAGGGGGGGGGAGGGGGTCCAAGCTTCTTTTTAGGCCAATAAATAAAACTTGAACTACTTTAGATCTATCCAGGTCAAAAGCAGTCCAACTGTACGTACGTATGATAGCGGTAGCACAGGACCAAACCGCAACCTGTCTCGATTTAAAACTCGTTCCTTTTCTCTTCTTGGGGAAGCGCTCATGTGACCGGGAGGAAGGAGGGAAGGAGCGGGGAGGGGGGGGTTCTTAGGTATATTAGGGAGCTACGAGCCGCACTTTAACACGCGAAGAGCCACAGCTTGGCCATCCCTGCTCTAAGCTAAGAATAAAAAGCCATACCTCAAATGCTCGTACGAAAATTGCAGCGATCATATCACTTGATGGCGGAAAAGGTGTCTCGCACTGGCAGATCAGACACGGGCTCCAGACCAGTTGCTTGCAGTCGCTGCCTCTCGAAACTTTTTGGGACATTACAAGAGCCGGCTCCTTGAAACGCCTGTTAGTGGTTAGAAGGGCAGGCTTCGGGAGGTTCACCGATATTTCTTTTGCTTGTTTTAAGCTTGTCATTTCGGAGGAAACTTTCCATGTGGAACTACGCTAAAAGACCAAAAATATACAAACAATAATGTGCAGCATGTATGTTGCTCGTGTAGCCTTCGGCAACACTTGCTTGCAAGTTCCAACTAACAATTGTCCCTAAAACGCGTCGAGGATGCCCCAGTACAAAGAGAACTCCGTGGCCGTCCCTCCGTCTGGTTCCAATTAGAAGAGACCTCAAAGGGACCGCCAGCGTCGACAGCTTTGCTCCCTCCGAGAAGGAGGGTGGGAAGCAACGCTTATATTTTGTTGTTTTAGCACAGTTTCTTACAACGAGCTCACAAACACCAGCTCGTCCAGAGAAACCCTGTTTCCCCGTTGAAGAAAAAAAAAGAAAAAGAAAGAAGAAAATGGGTTGGGGGTGTGGGGAATGGCACGACGTCAGAAAGCCAGGGCCCAGAGGCTCCTCTGAGTTTTGTTCCACCTTTAAGCGCCGTTCACACTCTTGCGACCGAGTACGACCGAGAGAGACCAGACCGGTTTTTAAGCCTCTTGCGACGTCTTAGGACCGGATGCGCTGTAGCGGAGCTGGTCCTAAGACGTCGCAAGAGGCTTAAAAACCGGTCTGGTCTCTCTCGGTCTTACTCGGTCGCAAGAGTGTGAACGGGCCTTTAAAAACCGGTCTGGCCTCTCCCAGTCTTGCTCGGTCGCAAGAGTGTGAACGGGCCTTGAGCTGTTCTGAACTGAAACTGACTAGCATTTCTTTTTCAAATTTCCGGGGACCAGCCCGGGACCCCCGGGGCCCTGAGCTGCAGCCCCTTAGCACGTACCTTAATTCGGCCCTGGGAGAGAGAGAGGCCTTGAGCCAAAGGCACGGGGGCTGAGGGCTCAGCATATTGCCCAGCACCCCCTGGAAAATGACAGCAGGTGCTCAAGCCCCCGTTGCCCCCCCCCCCCACCCGCCCACCCGTAAAACATCGATTGTCAGCTTTGTCAGCTCAAAATCGCCTTTGCGACCGGAGCTCAGTTATACGAGTTGTGCTTATTAAATAAGTAGACTGGTGGCAACAGTTCGCTTTATTCTTACAATATTACAAAGTAACTGTAATCAGCTTTGTTAAACTCCCCTCTCTATAGACATATTCTTTTTCCTGACGTTCTCACGTTCCTGGGTTCCGTATCCGGCACGCGGGACGAAAAAATAATAAAACATTCCAACCTGGAATATGCGATACGATATATAGGTAGAGGGCAAAACAAGAACGCGTCGACAATCACGCATTCTTCGTAAACACCTTCCAGCGGCGTGGAGAGATGATAACGACGTTTTACCGCGTACCAGAAGGGACGACATTCAAGATGGCTGCGCCCTTGCGGAAAAGCTGCAGACGCCGTTTTAGCATGATGTCGGAAACAGTTGTGCAAGTCATCGTGCGGCTGACGTCTCGCCACTCCAACGCCCATGCACAGACGTCTCTTTGGAATTCGGCTTGTGCGAACGCACAGTGTGAGATTAGTCAAACTCTTGTCTGCGTGTCCCGCATTTTTTGAAGTGTCATTCTGATGCTCGGTGGCGTGGTCCAGTGCAGCGCAAAACATTCTCGCGTTGCGAGCATGCGCAGCAGCTCTCTGCTGCAGACTAGCAGACGTCGCGCATGCGTCCGCAGCACTCGACATTTTTAGCCGGTGGAAACAACTGGTCCTTGCACGGTTAGTGAGGACCTCTCTCTTTCTCTCGGTTACCTTCATTAATATGCCCTGACGCTGCCGAAACATTTTAGCGTGTACGATCAAGAAAACATGTTTAAATTCAATAAAAAAGACAAAAAAACACCGGGCGAGCAATTGGGATTAAGACAATATGGGGATAGAAGGAAAGCGACATAAAGGACGAAGAGAGGAAAACATGGAAATATGTTTTACCCATCTTTGTTCTTTCTGTCGCTTTGCTTCGATCTCTCAGTTGCCAGCACGCTCCAATTACGCTAAGATTGAAGCAATGTGCCTTCACCGAAGACATGCACCAATGGTGGCCGGAACTTGCCCTCGAACTCGCACAAAAAACGTGATTTAGCAGCACGCACAATCGAGTCAATTTGTTTGCACTGGGAGGTGAAACTACGAGAAAACGCCGTCCAGCGCCTTCCTGCACGGGGATTGAAATGCCCTTAAAAACGCCCCGAGGACGGAGCACACATCTCCTCAGCACGTATAATCGAGCAAATGTACGCGTCGGTGTTCCAAGAAGAACGGAAGGTGCGTACCGAACGAAGGAAGTCGACGAGAGGTACGGTGGAAGGAAGCATTGTCCGACGGCCGTCGCATAATACCCGCGCAGCCACCGGGATCGCCGGTCTCTCGACGAGAACACACGGCGGCAACGGGGAGGTGGACTCAGCGCAGGCTTTGCGTCGCGGGGACCGGTCTCCTCCATGTCTGTCTGTCCCCGCCCCGCTCCTCCGAGGCCACATATCCGGCTGGCCGAACGACATTTCTTTTCAACCGAGCCGCTTCGATTTATTCCCATCTCTTTGTTGTCCCCTCCTCCTCCTCCTGTCGTTCTTCAATTTGCTTGTGGAATTTTGGCTCCTTCTTTTGTGCAGCTGGGCCGCCCGTTTGTGCTTCCCTTCACCCCTAAGCTGACAGTGCGATGGAAGCCATGGGCTCGTTCAATCGGTCGTACCTTTGGCCACCTTGATTCCGCTCCCAGCCGCAAACAGGCACAGCGGGCAGGGTTCCAGGCGAGGAAAGGGAGGTGGCTGATTGGTGCGGCGAGTGCGTATACGTTGCACAGCACTGTCGGCTTAGGGGTGAACAGAGTGACAGGGTGAGCAGGGTAAACAGAGAACAGAATCACTGTTTATTCAGACAATCATTTTTCCGAAGGTGGAGCGAAAATGCTGGCCTTACCCACGATGCTCCATTCCCAGCCCTACAACAGTCCCAGTCCACTGCATGAAGCTGTTATAGCACTGTGCTTAATGCCATAAATTCGAAAGAGGAAGCGCTGTAACTGATCGATATTTTTATTTACGCGATTAAGAAATGTTCCAAGTTAGTACTACGTTAAATTTTTGTATTACTTGCTGATATAATCAATCGCACAGGAAAAAAAGAAAAAGATTCACCATTTTGTGACCATAGGAAACCCAACCGGAAGTCAATTTGGGACTGGTTGCTGTATGCTTCGATTTTCAACGGGGCACTGGCGTAGCTGGACGCCTTTAGCGTGCATTATAATAACTACCCACTTCAAGCGTATGGCTGTTGACACATTCTGTCCCCTGGACTTGGTCTAGCATCATCGAGCGATTGTAATTTGTTTCGATAGATTGACGTGAGTTGTACAAAGTCGAGACGGTTAATTATATTGGCAGAGAATGGATGACTAAGGGATACCTTAGTGTATCGTGCTTGAACCGTAGAGTCAAAAGGCTTCTTAAGATGCGTACTGGTGTTCCGTCATTTATTTTAACTAACATGACTATGGTTATTCGGGATTTTTTTAATTCATTGAAAGATTGAGCGCTATTGTGATGGGGAAAAAGCCAGAGAAATTTCCTCTGCTAGGTACATTACATTTCTCGCGCTTTCAAAAAAGAAGTGTTTCCATCAACATGTTACAAACAGTCATGTTGGTTTTCAAGTATCCTGGGGGAACTAAACATTTTTTTCTTCATAAAATATTTTTTTTGCGTCAAGTTAGTCGCGATGTTGAATCCTAAAATAAAATAAAATTCGTATCGCGTGAAACATGATTTATGTTATAATATTTATATTCAAAAACTGCAGCCCCGCTGGCTCAATTGCACCTCAGAGGGGCGTTATTTTGTCGGTGTATAATTGGTCATTTAAGTAAATAACAAACTTGATCTCCACTTATCTTCGTGTGCTGCTACTTTTTTAAAGAAATTTAATAATGAAAACGGGTTCAGGCTCGTTGATGATCTATTGCAAAAAACTACAAATGTGCAGGGCGTAATGTTTTTTTTATATAGATGGTCGAGAATTTAAAACAATCTATCTGGGGCTAAGGTATTTTTAGCCGTGGGACCAAGTTCGTGCCCATGGTGTGAACTAGAAAGCAGATGAAATGGGTTAATTAGAAGTTAATTAACTCTTTAAATTTTTGTTTAAGAGGAATACCATCTTTTTTATTTTTTGAATGAACACTAGAATGAAATATGGTCTAGACGTGCGGTAAAATTTGTATAAAAAAGATTATAGCAGGCTGCTACGGAGCAAGACCCCTTCTACACGACTTTAAGCCGGTGAAAACAGCGGCGCTATCGCAGCCGGCTTCGGTCGTGGAGGCGGCGAAAAATGAATATATATCGAATACAGAAAGTTACACAGAGCCTCTTGACTCCAGTGTATCTGGCCGGAGAGCGAATATATCGACATCGCTGGCGCTCTGTGCCCAGAGGAATGTTATCGCATTCAGAAACACGTTTCCTGTAAAGCAGCACTGATTGCGTGAATACATGATATGCTTGAAATACTTCTTCCACGGAGTCGTCATCGGAACGAAGAAAACACTACAGCCGTCAACGCCAACTTCTTTTCTCTGAATTGCAGTTATTGTCCTTCGCTTTCTTTAAGACTTCGTCATTAGATGATTAAGAAGTTCTTGAAGAGAGCAAAGAAAAGACGGAGAGAGAAATAATAGAGGCGTTTTTTATCGGGAGGGCTGGAGACAAGTGCGTCCGTATGCTTGCCGTGTGCCTCATTGAAGAATAAGTATCTCTGGGGCTTTTATCCGATTCGATTGGCGCGTATTTTGTAGTTTGATGTACAACTTTTGCGTTTGCTTTATTTATGTGGGGCTTTTCCCGCAGGCGGTGGTACATTTGGTTTGCTGTTGCAATAAACTTAGTTGGAAGTCAGCCCCAGTCCTGTCGTATGTTTTCCTCTTCGTCCTTGTATAGTTTGCGCTGTTTTAATACTATTTTAATAATGTCAATGATTAAACTTCATAATAGACCACACCCAAAACGCCCCCGAGAAGAAAGATTTCCTCGGTGGGGAGCAAAGGTTTTACCAATAAAGAAAACAGTTAAGTGTAATTCAATAAAAGAGTATCTCAAAATGTTCGCTGTTGTTTGCGTTGAAGAAAATGAAAGCGACCGGAACGATCTCGTATTCTCTTCATGGAATCCAAACGTTTCTTCGCACAAAGCTTTCAAATTTGGAAAGCTAATTTTTTCACCGACATTTTTAGGAAACGGTAGGGTATCCTTGTATACCGAGTCCCATGCCGTAGTCGAGGATTTCTAAGTTGAGGATTGAGAAGCCAGTTGTACCTGAAAGCGCCTAAACAAAAAATATTAAAATAGATAGCAAAATTATACGCATATCTAAGCAAACAATCGAAAACAATCAAGGTATTACGCAGCCTTAAGACTCCTATGACGGGGAAGCGAGCATTGTACCTTGGTAAAAACTACAGCAGAATGCACTCCTAACGCACACGCTCAACAAGCCCACCTCCTTTAACACCTACGACACAAAACAAGACACAAGTAAAAACTCACACGTGCAACACACACACACACACGCACACACACGCACGCACACACGCACGCACACATTGTCGCTTTGATTTCCCATTCCTTAGAAAACATTCTTGGAATTTCTGGATCTTTGCAGACGGTACGGGGCTACGCCAGGTGACGTAGGTGTTGACGTAGCTTAGAGCTGCCTCGCTCGGTCTTCCTCCTCTCCCCCACCCATCCGATTCTTGCTCCGTCCTCCCTGAACAGCTGCACTCCCTCCACCCACCATTAGGATTCACGACGTCTTGACGACGTCATCACCTGGGCTCTCACGCGAAGCATCGTGTCCGCTCGCCCTGCTCCTCCTCTCTTTTTTTTTGTCCGCTCGCTTTGGGTTTATTATGATTATAAATATAGTTTGCCAATAAAGCTTTAAACGCGGAGAAAAGCTGGACGAGCAGCAGAGGCTTTCGTGGACGAAGGTTCGAGATGAAACTTCCCTTATTCCTAGACGTCTGTTCATAAAGCTTCTGCGCCTGTTCACACTTTCCTCTAACATCATGGGCTAACCACACAGGCTTCGAGCGCGGACTGATTGCGTTTGGTCGTGCCTCGGCTGCACGAACGCTCGTGCAGCGGAAGCACAGTGACCCACGGTAAGCGCAGAGAGCCGACAACAAAGCGCGTCGTCTGCTCACTGCTCATATCGGGAGATGGCGCCACAAGTTAATAGCGTCCTGCAAACTCGGTTATCTGCGAACGCGCTCGACATTGACCATGGCAAGTTTGTCGCTCTTATTTTTTTACAGGAACACGACTACACCTTGAAATTTCTGCACGGTAAAACTGACCTGCTCGGTGCACATTCTATGCAAATTTGAGGTTTGCATGTGCGGGATGGAGCTGCTATCGGCGCATGCGCATAGCGCTTCACCGCACATGAATCTAGTTTCTGCTCACTCACAGTACCCACACCTGGTGGTGGCAAGCGCTCGCTTGTATGTACATGTGGGCCGCCATCCTCACCTCCTGTCCTTCCTTCGCAACTCTGCCGGGGCCGCCAGCCTCACCTCCTGTCCTTCCTTCGCTACTGTGCCACCTGATAAAGAACAAAAGAGATTTCTTTCTGCCACGAAGGTCGAGGTTTTAAGGCCGCCCTTCAGCCTGCGGCTTCGCTTTAGGTGAAACTGGTTTCCAGGCCCAAGAGTCAGCGTTCGAAATATCATCCGTGCCCCGTGAGAGTGGAGGACGTGGCTCGCCCTCGCCTGCTATGTCATCACCGGAAAATTGCCGCACGTGTAGTAGAAAGCAATGGTTAACCGTGGTCCTCGAGACCAAAATCACCAATTCTGCCTGTAACCAGTAACCTATAGTTAGCCCTTGCTGTCCAACCAACATCCAGTGTTTATGAGGAACCAAATCTCTTACCTTGGTTAAGCCTCTACCATTCCAGTCACTTTTCAGCCAGACACAATCCCCGCAAGGTCCGACTGACTTTGAAATGGAATCGGTCAACCTTATCTCCTGAGGCAGGCTCAGGAAGAGGCTGTAGCCAGCGAGCGCCCCATCAACCCTTGGCTACGCGTTTTCTGTAAACCCCAGATTGGATCGACTGATTTCCTTTGGAAGAAATCAATCCAGCGTTCATTTCATGAAACTTCTCCCATTTTTTTTATTAATATATATGTAGTGCGTATTACCAAGCCTTATTTCTTGTCCTTCTGCAGTTCCTTTCTTTCTTCAGATAGCTGCCAAGCGTCTTTTTTTGTCTTGTTCTTTTATTCTTTTTTTTAGAACTTTTAACATGCCGAGAGGAATGTAAGAAAGAGCAAATAATTCATCGAATGTTGTTTTTGCTGAAACAAAATGTAATCAACCGCCTAAAAAAAAAACGACGATATGGCAGTAAAGTTTTCCGAGATACATTTAAAAAAAAAAATCGGTCCAGAGATTGAAAAAAAAAAAACGCATATCCACGGTACATGAAAGAAGAAGAAAAAAAGGTGGAAAGCGTTATCCAACGACGTCCCAAGGAACTTCTAACTATCGCCTTCAGCGGAAGTTTCTTTTTGCCGGAGAGGGAGAGATAAATCACTTCCCCTTCCCACGATGCCGGGTGAGGGGAAAAATAAAGCAAACAAATCCTCGAGAGCGAGTTTTTATGTTGCATTCCCAGAACTCCGACGTGAGGTGTTGTCCATGGGAGGGGAGCGAAAAGGTTACGTGCCAAAGGTCATGGGTTGGTCGCGGGTGCCCGTAAGAAGAGAGGAGAGAGAGAAAAAAAGGCAAAGAAAACAAATCGACCATTCGCTACTGTAGAGTGCCATAATCTAAGAGAGAGAGGAGAGAGACTCAAGTCGTGGAGAACGTTTGCAATTTCTTGGTGGACGCCTAGTCGCAGGTGCGCTTGCGCTGTGTTGCCATGTGGCGAGGGGGAAAGCTCGTCTTGCAATCTCGACCCCCGTAAACCCCGTAAACCAACTCCGGAGGAGGCGACACCACTTAGCGGAAAAGACGACCGAAGAACCCAGGAATCACCGCCTACACGAGTGGGCAGAGAAAAATGGCGCGTCTTGGCGGCGGAAATTGTCAAACCGAGGAAAGGGGAGCAAACACACGCTACAGGTGCTGCGAATGCGCTGTATTGCCGGAGGGAGGCGATTTCACAAAGCCTTTCCTGGGCGCGGGTCTTCGCTTTGTCGGTTATACGCAGATAAGAGCACTGATCGCTATGGCCCGGGTCTTTCGAATTCATGTAGTGGATTAGACGGCGTGTGGGGAGAAATGGTCCCGGGAAAAAAATGCTCCCAGGCGCAACATTGGAAAAAATGGTCCGATCAAAAGCGCTGCCTCAATATACATGCCCAATGTGCAACATGTTCTTATGGGATAAAGAATTTGTTTCCATGGTATGGATCCAGCTACTTCCGAAAATAAAAGAACAATGTGTATTTTAAGGTTTGCTTATTTTCATTTAGATTCCTGGGGTAGGGAAGGTGCGAACCTTTACCGACATTATTTTTATATTTAGTAATTTAACGATGATTCTTTCGCGAGACATATATTACGCATATCGGCACAATATTTGCGAGGTTTTGATTTGGAATCAAGGTCACCGGTTTGATGGCGATACGGGTCGTTTCGACGTCAGTTGCACTATCAGTCTGCGGTGGTCGTGTCTGCAGGCTTTGGAGTTCTCGCTGAGACCAGCGCCTTTGAGCACGTATCGCCAGCAGACGCTTGTTACTTTTGTGGCGTGAGCTACACTGGCCGAGGTTGAGCAGTTTCGCGTGGCTCGCATAATGAGCCGTGCTCCGTGCTGCGCAAGCGCGAGGAGCAGTGACGTCGCACGGCGCACAACTGGCGCGCCGGAGCCGCCGCCGCTGCCGCCACCACGCGCGCCTCGCCGGTCTGGAACATTCCAGAGGAGTGACGTCATAGCCGCGGCAGACGCACTGGCGCCGCCGCGCGCCCAGCTCTTCACCTTCGTTGCGCAGTAGCCAGGTCTGACGCTGCGCCGGAGCCACTGATAACGCCTCACATTTTGTGCGCATAAGCTCACGCTACGCATATCCTGGCATAGCCGAGCTAAGCCACCGCAATTTTTAATGTCGTATCTGTATGAGGACCCGACGCACAATCTTTGCCCGCCCTAGTTGAACTTCATTTCCTTCCATCGCGAAAGAATTTATTTGAACTAAGAGACGTTTTACGAGACGTATCTTGCCACATGCAAAGATGTTGGCAGCATGGTGTGCTGTTTTTAGTCATTTTGACGCTTGTTATTTTAATGATTAAACCTAGATTTTTAAACCTTTATATGAGTCGTAATGGTAGCTAAAAAATCTTTGAAAATATACTCTGTGTGAACCGCCTATTAATATTTATATACATATATTAAAGTAGTCCAAATCAAGATTGTGAAATCACTTATCATCCAAGCAAAGAGGGCTGTAAAAAATGTGGTAGGTCAAGGCCGGGTGCGTTTCAAAATAAGAATTTCTTTAGCACCGAAGATGGCACTGAGGTGCTGTCATTTGACTAAGCTTCCTCCCGAAAGGAATTTCCTTCTTTCATGAAACAACAAAGGAGAGATCCGTTTTTGCTTCCGTTGTCTTTGGACGCTTGACCTAGAAGCGTGGGAACGGCGTCCGAAGACACGATCTAAAACCACCAGGATAGTGGTTGACATGATTCGGCACTTTTTGACATAAATGCCTCGTGTGCTTCGGCAGGTTTCAATTCTTCGTTGGAATCAATTTAATTTTGATCCCTGCCTTCGACATGTCTCAGATTACTGGTCTTAATCAAACCATTAACGATATAATTCTAAGAAAAAAGATAAAAATCGGTAGTTTTTTTTTGTTTTTTATAACTGTGACAAACCATGTTTTCTAAAAACAACGTTGTGGACCGCCATTGTTTGTCAGCTTCCATTCACAACTTTGGGACCATTTCTTAACTATGTTTCTCTTAGGACCATTTGTTCCGAGGCCATTTTTGTCCCGTATCATTTCTTCCGGAACCATTTGTTCCGTTTCCCGCTTAGACAAGGACATGTTCCACCGGAAACTTGCGTAGAGTGTGCCGGTAATAATTTTATCTTGACTAGAAGGAAGAGAATATTTCAAGCAACACGTGCTCATTGAACTGCGTTATACTTGTGCATAAATTCGTTTTTCAGTGCTTGCAAGGTTGCAAAACGCACGCCTTAAATATAGTTTAAGGAAATCGTATGCGGTGCCTTTGTTCTGCCATATTACGCACTTTTCGCGCTTTTGCAAAGTAATCAGTTTGTTGCAGAATGACTTTCGATCAACCTTATATTACAAAACCAAGTTCTCGTATCCAGCAAGAAATTGTTTCTACATTGAAAAACTCCAATCCGACAGAAGAATACAAAAAGATAAGTTCACACCACAGACATATGAAATCAAGTGTTAGGTTTGAACAAATCTGACACACGCCGTTAACGATTACAATAACTATGGCTTGAGCCCGCGTATGATGTATTTAAAGACAACGATATATCGTGACTCACCATCGCTGTCAGCAGATCCGGCATCTGGTGCTCTACAGGTTAGCGCACTGGCACCTCAAACCCAAGGCAGAACCAAGATTCCGCAGAATCAGTACGGTGACAAGTCCGGGACACAATGCTGCCCATCACACCTTTGAACGACCTCTCTGAGGATTTCCATACTTCTAGCTTGGTCCATATTAAAAATCCCTAGTTCTTTTCCTGGCAGTTCTCGCACGAAAGGAAGTTGTCATATCTTGCTAGGTCGCTCGTCTAAATGACAGCACCATGTAAGAGCTCCAGAAGACGAGGTCTGTTGGTCTGGTACCTCCACCTGCCTACAGCTGGAAGCCGGGCACTGAGCTCTTCATCCTATAGAGTTTCCATATCTTCCCGCTATTTTCTTGCAATCGATGAACAGAAACAAGCCTGCGTTCTGCGATCACTGGTCACAACAAGCTTGCGAATGGGTCTTGAGGCTTCCAGTGGCAAGATGTTTCCTGGGACGAGCGAATTCAACGACGACCATCCTTGAGAAGAGACGCATCGCACGAGTCCTGGACAAGCTGTTCCAACTTGGAAACTTGGACGTGACACGTTCAAGTCTGCGACTCGCCGACCCACACTACCACCCACGCCCCTTAGACCTTGTATATGTTTTCGTCGGAGTAGTTTTTGTTGGAGTAGGTTTTGTCGAAGTAGACGGCGGCTGCCGCAGGACGCAGAAGGTATGCTTCCCTCGGAACCTTTTGTGCCGTGTCTTCAAAAGCCGCGGCGGGAGGCCTTTTGTGGGCACCACAGCGTTCCGCGGTTCGCGATTGGTCATCCCGTGGAATCCGTTGTGGGGACGGCCGACAATGGCCCGGTCTGATCGGCTACTGCTCGCTGGGGTCGGGATGGCGGGGGGAAGGGAGGCCTTGTGTCCACTGCAGGCATGGGGGGACCGAGGCCTGAGAAAACAGCTTGCTCCCTGTGTGTCGGCGTCCTCCTGTCGCCACAGGGCTCGGGTTTTTTTTTCCTTCCTTTTTTCTTAGTGTTTTTGTTGAAATGTTTTGTCGTCTCCTGGTAGCTGCCAACATCTCCTGGTTGTTGCCAACATCTCAGCGCTGGGATTCTTTTCGAATAGGAAATGGAGAAACGACTGTGCAGCAGGTATCATCAAAATAATACTGTTGGTCTGGCGACGTCAATGATCTCAGACGGGCAGCGTTGGAAGTAGCGCGTTGCAAGTAACGACGTTACTGGTAATGCGTTACTTTCTTTAGTAACGCACTAACGTATTCCTTAGATTTCTAACTGATTAACGATTAATGTATTTTCGTTAGTATTTTACGGTATCGTCTATCAAATTACGTTACTCATTACCAGTTACTTTTGCCACATATTGGTTTTGTTTTAGCATAAAAAGATATCACGGATTTTGTAAATTGCGCCGAAAAGGAGAAACAGTCTTCGTTACATCATTTGTTCAATCAGAATTAATCTCTCTCTCTCTCTCTCTCTCTCTCTCTCTCTCTCTCTCTCTCTCTATATATATATATATATATATATATATATATTATATATATATATATATATATATATATATATATATATATATATATATATAAATGCACAGTCGAGACATTTACCAAATACACGAGAGTGCTTTTTTGGCACCCGATAGGATAACATCTTTAGATTACCAATTTCCTTAAAGAACACATGCAAAGAAAAAAACTTTTTTTTAAACAGCCGGGTTGGGAAAAGGAAGTCATAAAACGAATTTACAACGAAAAATAAATTTTTTAGGAGCTATATTTACGGCGCTATACGAATTTGTAGTTGGCGGCCACGGGCGCCGCGGAAAAGTGGCCCATATTTATCACGTGACTGGCCCCTATTTGTCACGTGGTACTTGCGCTCTTTCGGAAGCTTCCTATGGTCTCGAAAACTTACTTATTCATCTTCGTTTGAAGTGCAACAAAAAACAAAGATTAATAAGTAACTTTTAGAGCCCAAATGAAGCTTTTGAAAAAGCGCAAGCAGACGTGATAGACCTGTGCGCCGGTCAGATGACGGCGGCGGCGCCCCGAAGCAGACGAACTTGTGCGGCGGCGGCGACGGCGGCGTGGAGAAACGCGTTGAAGCGGCGGCGCAAAACGCTCAGCGTGCGGCGGCGGCGACGCACAGGTCTACCACGTGACCAGCGGCGGCTCTCGCGGGCGCCAACTACAAATTCGTTTTGCGCCGTAAATATAGCTCTAAAAATTTTTCTTTCTTCTTTGTAAATTCGTTTTATAACATACTTTTTCCATCTCGGCTATTTAAAAAAATGTTTTTTTTTCTTTGCATGTGTCCTTTAATACTAAGATATCAAACCCTTATCGGAATTCAGTATAACTGCACTCTAAAGAAAAATCTGGTCGTAAAATAACTCTTAGGGGTCAAACATTTTACCAAAATCTCCGAGACTGGGACGGGAAGGGACGGAAACACACAGTGTCAGAGTCTTTGTGTTTGTCCGTCCCTTCTCGTGCCAGTCTCGGGGCTTTTGGTCCAATGTTTAACCACCACCAGCTTGTTTGCGCCCTAACCTTTTGTTCACTAATTCTTAGGGGCTCTTCGGCTTGTACATATTTTGCGCCCTAAGAAGTCTCTTAAGCACGCCCTAAAAGGCTTTTTGTGAAAAACCTTTAAGTTCTTTTTAAGCTCTTGTCTTTTGTGTGTTTTTTGCGAAAGAGTTTTTTTTTTTTTATTATTCAGCTGCCTTTCTAGTGGGCCAGGGGGCGATAGTGCCTGAGGGGAAACAGTTCTTTACGAGCTGAAAGAGTTCTTGGGCGTCAAAGAACATATGCATGAAAGCATTTTTTTAGAATGTAGGGTTATCTTAACCGGATACATTTTTGGGTTTGAGACCCAATACAACTAAGGGTGTCGTAATCTCGTATAATTAAATATATTGTACTGGATTTAGCATTTCCATACTACCACACGCTTATTGGACTTTTTCGATTGGGGGTACACGGACAGTTAACAGGCAGCAAAAATGAGAAAAAAATGGCAAATATACTGCCCTCAACTTCGTCATAGCCGTGTTGCAAAGCTCCTTTTTTTTTTTCAAATGATCCTCACAAAGACTTTACGTAATGTTACTTAATTCACAAGATATATGCATTAAAAAAAACATGACCACAAGCTCGGGCCACGCATTCAAGTCCACCGCATCTTTTGGTGTCCCACCAGAAGTGGAACCTCGTGTCCTGTCTTCTCGTCGGTTCCTCCCAGAAAGGCGAGCTCGTCCAAAAAGAGATCGAGGAGGAACACTTCCGCTCGCTGCCCTCTTGCAGGAGACTTCCGCAGAGCGAGAACACAGCATTTCTGCGGGTTCTTCTCGTGCCTACACGGGCTCGTTTATCACGCGCTTTCGCTGACTTTTCGTCTACTAAAGATATCCGCTTTGCAATATACTCCTTGTCACTAGTTGCGTGCAGTACAGGCGAATGCAACGCCAGGCGAGGCGAGAAAGGGCAAGCACTAGAAAGGCTGGTGCAGAAGATAGAAACCTCGTCTCCTCTCTAACGTTCCTAGTGCTCTTCCTTTCTCCCTTCGCCCTCTATTGCCCTCCTCTCCCGTCCCGCCTTTCCAGTGCTCGCCCTTTCTCTCTTCGCCTGGCGTTGCCTTCGCCTGCACTGCACACAACTAGTGACACGGAGTGTAGCAGGCACGAGATACTCGAGAGAACAAATCGATTCAGGACACTTGGTGGCGTCCAAGGTCACCAGGAGGTGATCGAAGTGAGCCAAAGATTCGAGCTTCTTATCGGGCCATGCCTCAATGACTGCCGAGCGAGAATAAGATGCTTCGAACACGCCTGGCGCTTCTTAGACCGCCAGTGGCTATTAGCGCTTAGATGTTTCGGTGGCGTCCTCTTAACCTAACCTAACCTAACGTAAACTAACGAAAAGCCAACATAGAGCGTACATAGTCCATAGCATATAATGCACAAGCACGCGGAACATATGTAAGCATACTCAGCGATAATTAGTCGTACATGTTTATTAAAAAATAGCGAGGTTTACCAAACGATGCAGTTGGATTCGAACCCCAGACCATGCTATCCGAAACCCGACGTCTTTGCTTGGCAACAAAATTACTCATAAAACGAATCCAGCGTGATTAAGCAACTGTCAGCAGATCCGTTATAAATGAAAGTTATCGTGTGCCTCTAAAATGGAAGCGACAACCCAATATTTATTTACTCCTAACTTTTGAAAAAAAAATCCGTCAAAAGTTAGATTGCTTCCAAATTAACCCGTTACCATTGACGTTACAACAAGGTAACACTTACGTGTGATTCATTATTCGAAACTGCAAGTACATAAGTACGCAAAAAAGAAAAAAAATAGAATACAACAGGAAATGATAATGCATAATTGGTATTGAAGCGACAAAGTGATTTTGTGCGGTATTGAAGCGAGATAAAAAATTATTGTATTCGCTGTTTGCTATAAACTGTAACAACAATTTGTTCTAGTGTCTCAAATTCAAAACGTAATTAAACTCCTTATGGATAGTTTCAGCAAAGCTGTCACGTGCCAAACTAGAGGGACAATGGCGTGCTCTGAATCATCTCATATGTTTAGTACATATCTTTATGTACAAAACCGCGCACTGAACACCGTACACAGTGCTATACTAGAAAGACAACTGACTAGGCCGTGGAAAAGGGAAAAAGGAAACAGTTTCCAATTCCGTCTTTCAACCGACCAGACGGTGAAATATCGACCCGACCATGACGTCACTGAACGACTCTACCTGCAGTTTCGACATGGGCTTAGCAACAGAAACAAAATTGAAAACAAAGAGGAAAAAAAAACAGACGAAGGTTGTAATAGAATAAGAACAAAGAGCAGACTTCTTCGAAGAACATTGTTCCTTCGGTTGCACACTGAGGACTTTGACACGTGAGGAAAGCCAATACAAAGATCCAGGCTAACGAAAAAGGCGAGTGGAGGACCGCAGAAAGACGGCGGCAGAGTTATACAAGCAACTAAACAAAGGTTGGGGAGGAGCCAACTAAACTAACAAAAAAAACCTGGACTGGAGAAGGAGCGGTCGAAGATCTAAGCTTGCGCACTCTTGCGTGGGGGTGGGGCAGGTCGGAAAACGAAACAAAGAAACGAGATAAAAGAGAGGCCTCGCCGGTAATAAAAGGCAAGGTGTAACCCACACACGGAGAGAGGTGGAAGGGGTGTGTCGTCTTTTACGAGCCACTCAAAGGAGAGGTAGTGCAGGTAGCAGGCGGGAAGGGGGGCGACAGTGGCTCCATCCTCGACAGCAGCGGCGGCTGGGGAGACTCGAAACGACCTCTATCGGAGACAATTTATTGGTGGCGGGGCACCTCGCTCACCTTCTTCTCACGAGCCAGTGAGCCGGACGAAAAGGAAAGGAGGAAATAGCCACGGTTATAAAATGCCTGCCCACCTTGGCTCTTTTTCGCCTGCCTGCTACTTTGCTGGCCGCGTGTGTGTGTTCCGTTCGCTGTTGTTTTGCTGCGTTGTTGTTGCAGCGGCTCTTATTGGGACGCCTATTGTGTCACTTCGCTTGTTGTCACCCTAGAAAGTTGGTGACTTGACGTGCTTGGAGAGTTGCGTTTGATGTCGTGATGCTGCTGCTGGATGCTGCTAGCACACCGATTGCGGATTTCTGCTAAGATTCGTATACCGCCACAAAACTTTGCAGCGGTATTTCTCTTTTCTTTTTTTTTCTAAGTTTAATGCGAATGTTTGTGCGTTTGTGTGTCCTTGTTTTTTTTTTTTAATTCGAAAGCCTTATATATTTTATTATGGGAAAAAGGTGGCGTCGGCGTTGTGCCCGAAATATGGCCATAAAAATAAGTCACCAAGCATTCAAGTTCAAAGCGGACGCGCCTCAGAAATGAAACACAAAGAAAAGCACAGCAACCCAGATTCTTCGTCACGGTAGCCGTGAAGCCGGCGGGGGCGCCGCGCATGCGCAGTGGGGGAGCGTGGTGTCAATGCCGGAGCGCCGTGTGCAAAAGGTGCGCTTTGGACTTCATCTGAGCTCATTGTGTGCTTCATGCGATGGACTGTGAGGTGACCGCGCCAACATCTACAGCTTCGTTTAATACGTGTAGAAACATGAAGGCCTCTACGCACAGCTGCGTTTGACTGCGTTGCACTGAGAAACGAAAGCGATTCACCAGTACATCTGAGCTTCGTATGAAGCGTGGCATCCAATTCAATAAATCATCTTGGCACGTGATATAAAAATCAGGGATGTCCTGGTTTCTCACAGCCGCAACGCAGTCAAACGCTCCTTAACGTGAAGACATTTAACCCGCGGGACCATAATGCTTTCGCACTTCCTACATGCCAGCAGTCTTAAGTGTCTTCGACGTCCTTTTTAATCCCTATCTATTTCAATTCAATACTGATTATACCAGTAACAAATTTGAGCCGATGCTCAAAATAAGATGGGTTGAAAACTTCCCCGCAGACAGCCAGAAAATTACACGAGTACACTTAAGACTTCTTACGTGTAGGAAGTAGGGCTGGGCAATTGATCGATTAACCTTTCGATTAATCGATTAAGGCTTTAATCGCGATCAAATATTTTAACCGGTTAATCGGTTTTTTAATCCGTACTCAAAGAAGTTCGTTCCTAGCAAGGTGCTATGAGCAAGGTTCGATTCTCGCGCTTGCGAAGCGTCACGTGTTCGAAGATATACATTACAGTTCTGCCGAGGCCAGACGAATAAGCCGGGCCCGCAATTGACCCCTGTGCGACCGCGAAACTTCACGGGTTGAGGATATATTACACATCCTGCCCAGGCAAGACAAACAACAGAAAAACAAGCTGGGAAGCTAACAACGCCATGGTTACTTGTTCCAGTATTCGGCACGTAAAATGGACGAGTTCACAAGTATGAAAGGCAATCTCGCTGGAAAGTTTGGGTTTAAAGTAAACTCCAGTGGTGAAGTTTTTAACTCGAAGGAAGTCCACCGCACCATCCGCAAAAAGCCGTTTTCGTACAGTGGAAGCGTAAGCTTCAGTATCGCCTACGAGCGAAGCACCCATGTAGTTGCAGCAAGGACCATCCGCCCAAACGCAGACAACAATCAACGCTTTCTCATCGAGGTTCCTTTCTCTGAAAATATAAGAAAAAATCGCACAAGCTCTGACTTCTTGTGTTTCTGTTGGAGAATGTGGACAAACTTCTTAGTCTTTGGAGCAAAAATATGTGAGTCTTTGAATCGTTGAATTATATGTATCCTCAATTCTAAATGTCCTTTGCGCCGTGTAACAGAGAGTAAAATAAGTCTTCAAAGGCAAGACGAGTTGTTGCATTCTTTTTAATACATTATTTATAAAATGAACGCAACCGAATAATTGATTAATTAATCGATTAAAGGGTGGCGATTAATCTGGGCTAAAATGTTTAGTCGACGCCCAGCTCTAGCTAGGAAGGCGAAATCATTATGGTCCCTCGAAAGAATTGCTTTCGAGTAATGTTTCTACACGTATTAAAGTTTAGGATGACGTCGAGGACGATTTCCTAGAAATCGACGCCAAGTACGGCGTCTAGGTCGACCTCTACGACGACCTCTCGGACGACCCTCAAGAACGACGTCTAGGACGACGACGTTCAGGACGCCTTTAGGATGACCTCTAGGGCGACCTTAAGGACGACCTCTAGGGCGACCTTAAGGACAACGTTTAGGACGACGTCCAGAAGGAAGAGGATGACGTCTAGAAAGACGTCGAGAACGTCGCCCAGAGGAGGACACTTAAGGAAGGTGTGGCGTATTTGTGTGGGCGGCCACGTTCGCCTGCGGAAGCCGCCGTAGATGTAGACGCTGCTGCTGGTATCGATGCCGTAGATGTAGACACGGTCGCCCCACCGTCTATCGCACAAAGCACACAACGAGCACAGATGAAGTTCGAAGGGCACCTTTTGCACACGGCGCTCCGGCGGTGACATCACGCGGATGACGTATGTTGACGCTCGATGACATCACGCTGATGACGCTTAACGACGTATTTTTATGGCCATATTTCGGTCACAACGCCGACGGACGTCGCTTGTTTTTCACGTACTGGGACAAGTGAGGTCGTCGCAGAGGTCTAGGACCACTTCCAGGACGACCGCAAGAACAAGGGTCGTCCTTGAGCATACAAACCGTATTTTATGGCCATTTACTCCGATTTGTCGCTCGATGCATGGGACAAGTAAGGCTTTCGCCTTAATAAGGTATCAAACAAACACGAATCATGCTTGAAGGTGCAGGCAAGCAAAATACTGGGCTGTCGCCAGTTAAGCTGGACAACAAATAGGAAGAAAAGAGTAGTGAACGGTCTATCAGAAATAGGCAAGGATCAAAAATAGAAACGGAATGGTATGAATAGGAAAGAAAACCCTTTATAAAATCCTGCTCTCCATTCTCCCTCTTCTTCCGTCCCCCGCTATTTTCGACTGTCATCTCTATTTGTCCCCAGCTTTCATTTCTTACACATGCGTGCCCTCTTTATATCGTTATAAAGAGATTGTGCGTAGCCTCAGAGGGGACAGAAGGGAGCGAAGAGTTCTTGATTTCGTGTGTGCCCAACTATTTGCGTATGGCGTGGGCCGCGCTCCCACACATGGAGCTGTCACTTCCGCCGTAGCCGGACCATCGGACGGGACAAAAACGCCGTTTCCTCCCGCGAATGTGTTTTCTGACAAAGGATGGCGACCACTTTTAGACTCTTGGGTAACTGTTCCGCAACAAGACGCGCATAAGCTCTCGAGCCACGCGAGCTTACAATGCTGCGTCGCGAGTTCGGGCGGGACAAGTGGAGCTGTACAACGTGCACCGGTTACAGAAGAGCGTAAAGCGGCACCCGTCAGAAACCTTCCTCGAGCCACCTGCGAGACAAGCCCTGCGCCTTTCGCCACCCGACAGTGGATCAGCGCCGCCTGGCTCGCGTCAGCGTCGCAGCCAGTGCGTCGAGCAGCGTCTACCAACCAGCGCGACGCTATCACACGACGACGCCGAGACGTACGCGTCTGCCGCTTGGCGGCGGCTCTCGTCCAACTTCGGCCTGTTTGCCGCCTGGGACGGGGATCCACTAACGATGAGGTCGTGCGAACCCCTTCTCTTCTAGGTGGGTCCAGACAACGCCGGTTTCTAAGTCAAAGTCACACGCAATGGCAAAAAATTGTTGTCGGTCGTAAAAAAAAAAAAAAAGAAACACAACTTGCGTTAGGTCATATTGAGCTCCGGGGCCAAGTTGGCGCCATGGCGTGCACTAGAGGAGTAAAATTTTTTAATGATTTAGCCAATTAAAATTTAGAAAATCCCAATAATCTTTTTTACAGCGAGCTGTTAAGGCCAGTTTCAGGATCGTGTCCGATAGCGAACGAATGTCGACACCCATGGCCGACACAACATCCTGGTTGCCGCCGTCGCTCATAGATGGCGGCGGCTGTCCAGAGTGTTGTGCTTGCCGGTTGCCTGCTTGCCGCCGTCGCTTCATAGAGCGCGGCAACCTTTCTTCGGAGGAAGAAGAGCGGGAACGGAAAGAGCGGCGATGCGCGCAGCAGCTCGAGATGGTTCCGCAACCGCCGCGAAGCCGCTATCGCCTCAAGTTCCACTGCGTCGAGCGCTTCAGATTCCCTGCGAAAGAAGAGCAGATCGCTCGCCTGGAAAGCCACCGCCGAGAACAGAAGCTACAGTCTCCGCTGCTCTTCCTTCTTCGCCAGAGTGGAAAGGCTGAAAGCTTTTTTAGGACATAATGTATTTGGAGAAAAAAAACGTTCGAACTTTTAATATGGTAAAGATATGCAGCGAAATTTCCAATAAAAAATTAGTCGTAGGCGCTACGGGCGGGAGAAATATCAGCCCTGTGCACGGCTTCGAACTCAAACTAAGAGTGCAAAGAGTACCAGTCGATGTCGTCCGATTCCGTCCGGCGGGTCCACGAGCGAAACAGGCTACGATGGCGCCGTTCTTTGGACGAATACCTTTCGTTGCAAGTCGGTACGACTGTCTTATTCCCATACGTAAAAAAATCGGGCGCTACTGTCTCGTTGCCGGAGATGTTGCATGAGGTGTTCATGAGGGTAACAGAAAACTCAAACGTGGAAAGGCAAAACGATTTTCTTTTTATTGTGCCCTCAGGACAGAAGCTTGAGAAAGGTGCGAAAAACATTCACAAAACACACACACACACACACACACACACACACACACACACACACACACACACACACACACACACGCACACACACAGCACATGAATGTGTGTTGTGGCTCAAAGCACTAATACCTTGTCAGTCCGTCCTTGAAACGCACAAAATATCCGCTGGTTGTATTGATGTGGGAAGGCCCACATATTTGTGAGATGTTTTGGGAGTGAATGAGCTCTAAGAAGAATTGGTGTACCGAATTAAGAAACCACATCTGCGGCTGTGGGTGAGGCCAGTCGATATAAAGATAGGATCACCGGTGAATCGACATCTGGGATAGCAGTTACCGTAATACGTTTTGTGGAATAAGCATAGACGAAATATATTGAGCTAGAAGAAAAGGGAGGGCAGCGAGAGATTTAACTTCGTGGACGTTACACTCCAAGGGATAATGGTTAGATGCTATAATACCCCTTCTTCGTGGGCTCTTTAAAGGCCTTCGAAGCAAACTCATTTAATGAATCGGCGAATCAGTTCGCGATCTCAACTTGGCGCACGTGTTCATCGGGCGTGCGCTCGTTCGCCTATTCTTTAAAGAAGTTCGTTCCGAATGGCCCTAAGTGCCCGTGAAACGGAAGCGTAGAACGCGCAAAAGATTTTGAAGAGTCTTGAAGGCTAAAGTAAAGATTGCTGCATCAGGACCCCAGACTGAGCTCATAAAGACCTCTAAAGAATCATTTCAATTTGTGAGATAAATTATTGAATGGTGAAGCTTTGATTTCATTTTAAGTCGAAAGCCTCATATGTCCCATTACGCGAAAAGGCAGGCGTCGGCATTGTGCCCGAAAGATGGCCATAAAAATGCGTCATCAAGAACGCGCCGCTCAAGGTCAAAGCGGACGCGCCTCAGAAATAAAACATAAAGAAGAGCTGCAGCAACTCACATGCTTCGTCACGGAAGCCGTGAGGCCGGCGGGGAGCACCGCGCCTGCGCTGTGGGGGAGCGCGATGTCGCAGCTGCCGGAGCGCCGTGTGCAAATGGTGCGTACGTGGCGCCCTGCGTTTATAAAAATCTGTGCCAAAACGGTACAAGACGTAAAGATGCGCGCACCCTCTGCAGAGAAGTCTTTTTCCTTATAAGTGGATCTCGATAACTGTATTTTTTTTTTAATTCGCAACGTTTTTTTTTTAAGTTTTGAAATGTGGAAATTTTGTTTCTTCGACGGTGTCTGGGTGTGATTGACCAAATGGAGTGTTGCATTAAAATAATTATGGCAGTGATTCTGGTAGCTGCGTTTTGGCACCAGAATAAAATGGCTTAACATCGGTAAGTTTTCTGCACTAATATTGACTAAATTTAAAGAAGTCCTAACGTGAATGTTATTAAATGAATTATATTTTGTTAACAAAAATATCAATTTTGGGCCACATAAAAATCAAAGCAAGTTTTTTGTTTTGTTCTTTAACGATAAGAACATTTTCGTAAGAATGGGATTCCCATACGGCGTAACACTGCGCGTCTACTTACCTGCAAAACACTCGAAGAACCAATATCAGCGATCTGCGGAATCAGGTCAGCAAATGATGAGGCGGAACATCTGGTTAGACCTCAAGATTAACTCTGCGCTGCTGCATTGCGCAGTGCCAGCATGACGCTTTGCATTGCGTAATGCCGCAGCGCGAACTTCATATTTATTTATTTATTTATTTATTTATTCACTCTTCCACAGCGCCAGGGTGTGGCATTGCAGGGGGGGGGGGGAATGTACAGTCGGCACGGAATGAAACGCGAACAAGGGGCGCATGGTTTTGACCCAGGCTGAGTCACCTAGAGACGCGACATCGAAGGTTTGGATGCACTGAGCAAGAGGTCTAACACATCGAAGGAGGAGCCATCTTCTTGCAGCTCCCATCTGGTTCAGGTTGTGCAGCATCTAGCGAAAACCAAGCACCCACTGTTCGCGTTTCATTCCGTGCCGACTGTACATCAATGTGATACATTTAAGCAATACAAAGGAGCAAAACAGAACGCGCACATGCATACCCAGTGCACAGGAAACAAAAAAGAAAACACTTAACACAGTGCAGCAAAGAAAGCGTCATTGTCCAAAATGTCAACAACCTCCGAAGGCAATTGATTCCGATTCGCTCATAAACTTGGGAAAAAAAGAAGATTTAAACTGGTTTGTGTAACATTTATATTCACGTACCTTTCGTTCGTGATCGACACGATGAGAGATCTAATGCGGGAGGAAAATGTAGTTTTCGCGATGTATACTGATTCTGCAGTGGTAAATGTTACGAAATAATTTTAGCCGTAGTTTTTTCCTTCTTTTTTCAAGAGATTCCCAGCCTAAGAATTCCTTCAGACTTGTCATGCTGAGTCGCCTGTTATAATTCCCGGAAACATATCTAGGCGCTAAGTTTTGAACGCTTTCAAGTTTATTTCTATCAACAGCAGTTGGTGGCTCCCAGACTGTACACGCGTACTCGAGAACAGACCTGATATAAGTTTTGTAAAACAAATCTCGCGCACTTTGCGGAAATTGTCGAGTATTGCGTCGTAAAAATCCCAACACTTTACAAGCTTTCCCTGTTTACGAAATCAACGTCCCTGTGCCAACACAAAGACTTTCCTAAACGGACGTTCCGCCTCATCATTCGCTCAGCTGATTTCGTAGATAGCAGAGATTGGCTCTTCGAGTGTTTTGCGGGTAAGTAGACGCGCAGGCATTTCTTATGGTCTGCTCCTCGTGCGTTTGTTTCCACTCCAGACCTGCTTTCGTTTCTCTTCGACCTGAAGCAATGACTCAGCGCGATTGGCCACTTCGTCATGGCGCGTTCTGTGCGTGTTCGCCTTTCGATTGACGTTCCGATGTGCCACGGACGGATTGTGGAACATAGTGACTGACTGGAACCCAGGGCGGGACTTTTGACCCTTCCCGCTTCGTCAATGGCTCTTCGCTGCTATTATCGAATAATACGGCAAGCTAATTGGCTGCGAACAAATAAGAAGATGGTCTCGCTCTTCCCTTTTTTAATTGCATGCCAGGAGCTAGAGTTGACGTTCTTTGCACTTGCAAGAAAAGTTTCTGAAGCCTGTACACGCCCTGAAACGTTCATGGCCAACTATCTGGAACATTCCGTCAAATGGAAGGTTTTCGAGGAGATATCAAAATTTCAATTTATTTGCGTTCTATGATACCCAGGCAATTGCAGTCCTCGGCAGAATTACGATCTTTGGTCAAGAAGAGCAGGAATGGATCACTTTGTAGAAAGCGGCCTATAGGACCTAACGCAGAAAAGTGTTTTGAGCCGCGGAATAGAAAATATACACGTCCAAACGTCTAGATAACTGCCTATTTATATTTCGTGATTGTCATCTAGAATATTCCCGGAGAATATTGCGATATTTGTTGTTCATTTTAAATTATCATCTTAGTGCATGAGCCGAGGCGTTGATGTCCCAGAAAGTCGGGGATGCTTTCGTCGAAGGATTATATACATATACGAGGGCTGATCATTTAATTCCGGGACTGATTTTTTTGCGAGTTGACGAGTAGACTTACAAGCTAGTTAGTCTTGTCTCCTTCGAGTATTGTCCTTGTGCTTGTATGCACTTATTCCAGCGTTCCTGCCACTGAAGAAAGCACCTCTGGTAGTCACTTTTTCTAATTGCCCTAATTTTTCTCGTCGCGTTAGCTTGCAGCGCTTCAACATCTTCGAATCGGCGACCTTCATTGTTTTCTTCAGTGGCGGGAACAAGAAGAAGTCGCATGGAGCAAGGTCAGGGGAGTACGGAGGTGTGGGGATGACGGAAGTGTTGTGTTTCTGCCAAAAATTCATTTGTGGCCACAGCTTTGTGAGCTGGGGCATTGTCATCCTTCTGCTCCACCGTCAGGAGACGGGACACAAATTTCGCTGACACACGTCTCATTTGCAAATCTTCAATCAGAATTTTCTGGCACGTACCGAATGCTATGCTAACATCCTCTGCAACCTCTCTGATTGTCAGACGCTCGGTCAGCGCGAATTATTTCTCGCACACATGCCACGGTCTCCTCGGTGGGGAGGTGGACGCCCTGCCTGGACGGGGGTCGTCTTCAAGGATTGGCGTCCATTTTGGAAACGGGAATACCACTCAAATATTTTTGCTCGACTTAGGCAGGACTCTCCGAAGGCTGCTTGCGACATTTCGTACGTTTCAGCACTAGTTTTTTCAAGACGGAAACAGAAATTGATGCACACACGCCGCTGAACTTTCTCCTCCATCGTGAAATGCGACGCACATGCAGGTAGACGTTCACTTAAAGGCTTCCACAGAGTGAATGCGAGGAGATAATGGCTTCCAGTTATGCATTTACACTTGCACAGAGTTGCTATCTGTCCTGCCTTGTTGTCATTTTGCTGCCAATTCTAGCTTGCCCGAAAAAAATCGGTCCCGGAATTAAATGATCAGCCCTCGTATATGTGAGAAAACTGGATCATTCAACTTTGCTTGTCGTATGTAGAGCCGTGAGTAGCTCGCAATGATTATTGGCCGATAATTTATATATATATTAAAACTGTACATCGAAGACGCATACAGGTGTGAGTCAATTAACATTTCACGCAAAAGCATTTATACGCAACATGCATCGGATAGCACGCACTTGTAACAACAACAAGGAAACCTTGCACGTCAGCAAGGTTTTTTTGTGATTTTTATGCGCGTATTTTATTATAAAGAATACGGGAAGGTAGAAAAAATGAGACTAGTACGAGTGGGCACTAAAAGAGTTTCAGGAATGTAAAATAGAAAAAAAAAAACATGGTTTGACTTCATAAATTCTTTGTGGTTTCTCTTAACACAACTATCTTAGCAGTTATTGTAGCGACCCTGGAAGCTTTCTTGTTTTAGTGGGCACCGCTGCAAAGTTTCAGAAGTGCTAATATCTGAGGATTTTTTTTTTTTACTGGGAATGTTTATCCTTTTTTTTTTAGTATATATTTTAGTGGGAGGTTTGTAATTTTGCAGAAATACTTTTGGCAAATTCGCGATGAAGTATCCTGCCTACGAATACAATGCAGATAGAATGCATATATCTGTCTTTTTCCTGGATTATCCAATTTCTTTAAAGTTTGGTTATTTGTTTCCGTGTCGTAGCTGCAAGCTAGGCATTCATCACCAGCCATAAATATGGTTCAGGGCTTCTGACATTCGTTTAAAGAAGTTCCGCAGTATAAAACGGACAGTAAACTTTTCAATTTTTAGAAAACGCTACCATTGCTTTTTTTTCTAAAATTCTCTAAACACCTCTAACGTAAACTTACAAATCTGTTCGTAAAAAACAGACGCCTTTGTTAAGCTTTCACACTGCTGCGAACGTAAATAAGTTTGCCTCATCCAACGACTTCCATAGTCTTCGTAACACTCAGCGAACTTAGAGCCCACACTTGGCGACCTTTTGAGTTTTTATAGTGTATCTTTAATGAGTTCTGCAAGACTTTTGGTTGTATTACACCTTTGCAGGGGGACCTGGGCGGTTTCGGAGACTACTTTATGTGCGATGGCGTTAAGGACGTGTCAGTCACATGAGTATATTCAGCTTTAAAAGGCAGAACCGCCTATACTCACGCAGGAATAAAATACGTGCGGACTCTTCCTGTACTTGCGTAGGACCAATGAAATTATCGTATGTTTGAAAATTTTGGGGGTCTTTGTAAAGTTTCGCTAAAGAAACAATTAGTTTATTTAAATATGTTGTGCATGATAGCTTCACAAGACGTAAACTGGTTCCTAGTTATAGAATACGCGATACTGCAATTATCGTTTCACAAACAAGGACTACGTTTTCTCCTGCTGTCCTCCGCGGGGGCGAATTTCCTGTTCCCCTGATGCGCGGAAGCGTACGTATTCGCGCACATGGCGTCGGTGTTGATCATCGACGTGGACGGCGTGGTGAAAGCCCATCGTTCCGCGTAAAAGCGCGCTATCCTTGACTGTGGATTTCCGTCGGTGCGTTATGGATAACCCAGCACGTACAGAAGCGAAGACCCACCTCACCTGGTGGCGATGCCGTGGCGGCAACTCGACAGCAGCGAAACGCCCGTGCCGTCGTGTTTGTTTACTTCCGACTACAGTGGTGCTTTCTAAGCATTTGTGCCTCGAACATCGCCCGGATTTTTATTTGGCGTATTTCATGCGTGTGCCTGTTCAAGGTATTACTGGCGCGTACCGTATGTGCTGACGCGAAGCTTCACCGCGCTTTCACCACCGGAGACAGAGTGATTAGTGTTAGCAATCCTGAACGCTCGTAATCGTCTATCTGATCACGAAATCATATTCTACGCTGCCATATCGCTGCTAAGATTACATTGTCTTTATAATCGTAGAAAATGCGTGGCGATATTTGTACTATTGCAATGTCGTGTATAGAGTCGTGATCGTCCAAGACGGCGTACGGCATCTTTATTTTCTTTTTTCATCCACTGTACCTGCAAGCCTATCAAGAAAATCAATAATAAAGCTTTAGGCTATAGAAAACTGTCTCGTCTCCTTACGCCCTGTTACGGCATTAGCAGCGGGTGTCCCCGTTTTAGAGGGGCCGCTGAAACAGCTGACGGCGACCCGCTGCGGCTTGTAGTAGTTTTAGGTGGCAATGCGCGCGGCGTAGAACGGTCGTTCCGGCTCGCTCCGGCTGCAACGGACAAGATCGGTAGGTACGCTCGCTGCACATGTCCGTTCGAACCCAGCCTTCCCCCGTCCTCGCCTGAGGCGAAAGTCAACGGTGGCATCGTTTGACTATCACGTACCAGAGGTAACGCTGCGGCGTCAAGCGTTGGTTTGGCCAGCGACTTAGCCCCCAAATCCGCAAATCGAAGAACGCCCAGGCGTGTCTGCGGTTCCACGTCCTCGGGAACCTGGACAGGTACTCCGCAGCGCTGCTATCGTCCGCTGCACGTCGCGGCGTGGCGTCATAGTGAAATCATCAGGTCGGCTGTCCGCCGAAGAATTTCAACGTCCAACGGCATCAGGTCCCGAGCGTAGAGAACGCCGCCATGATCGAAGCTCGAATGACAAAGACGTCTGGCCGATGCGGCTCGGATCACTGCGCAGGCGGAACGTCATCCAACGCCATTGGCCTGAGATACCTTTGATAAGGCGTGCGAGGACCAATGAGAGTGGTTTCGTTTCGGATGGATCCGAGGTTTGGCGGCGCTTCAATCTACATTTTATTAAAATAATCACCGTATGACTATACTATTTGGTTTTTAGGGATACTTGGGGCGTCTAAATTCAGCTGTCATTTATTTATTTACTAATACTTCGCAGCGCCTGAAGGCATTATTCGTAGGGGGGGGGGGGGGCAGGTTTTGAAGGTGGAAATAAAGGGAACCCTGTATATGTACCAAAAAAACAAGAAAACGCCAACACGCAGGAAAACACACTCAAACAAAGCAAGCCCAAAATATGATAAAAGAAACATCGGTTACTATATTCCAGGTAATGCGCCAGATAAAACATCAGCAAAACACGAATCAAAACCACTTGAGTGTCCCTTTAAAGAAGCTGTGCAACGATTTTAACGTTGAAATAATTTGCATCTTCTAGTTTTGACACTGTTTATCTTGTCACAAAGGACAGAAAACACATCTCCTTCATTCGAAATGTTGCGAATGCTGCGCGGCGCCTACCGTGGAATCGCTGAGGCAAAATTAGAATATAGGGGTGACCTAAGTCACCAGGCTCGATCTAAAATGGAACGTAAAATCGACGCCTGCACGTTGCAATCTAATTTTGTCGTCAAAGGTGTATTTCACAGGTCGACTTTCTTGTTAAATCACACAGCGTAGTTCTCTTTCTGTACAATGTAGGGCCAAGAAACTTGGCCAGGCCAACGGTGGGCGGCGCCCGCAGACGACATGGTCGAGGAGCGGGGTGTATTTGGCGTTCGTATTGATAGAGGGGTGCCTACCTTATCGCGACCACTGTGATTTGTTAAAATGAATATAATCTTTTTGAAATGTACCTTTGGTTAAAAAATAAATGCGAACAACAAAAGCAAAACTTAAAGTAAAAAAAACGTGTCTGCATAATGACGGCGCTTTACTGCTAACGGATTTAGTCTGCGTGTCGTGTGTTTTCTTTCGCTGGTCGGCTACACCTTCGGACGCTGCTCCCGACGCCATCTATCAGTATGAACGCTAAACACACCCGCTACTTGAACTTGGTTGTCCGTGTCGCCGCCCGCCGTAGACCCTGGCAAGTTTTTGGCCCTATTCTTTACAGAAACGAGAGCTACGCTTTGTGCAATTTTACGAAGAAAACCGACCCGTGATATACACTTGCTGAGAAAAATTAAATTGCGTACGTGCAGGCATCGATTTTTACGGTCCATTTTAGATCAAGCCTGGTGACGGTCACCGTGCTATCTCCTGACGCAGCCCGAGCTATGGGCGAAACCACGCGGCGTGAAATCAATAGGGGCCTTGTCAAAAGATAGGGAGTTGTGCAAATACCTGCTCGACAAAAGGTAATTTTTCTATAAATCTTGTCGTTCCTACATAAATATAATGCGTCAAAAACCTGGTATCATCAACAAAACTTTTAATATACGGTGTTTTAGGGGCGCCATCCATCCTAGGTCCACAAAACCGTCAGCTCTATCTGCTACCGCGAACAGCCGCCAGAAGCCGGGGGGGGGGGGGGGGGGCTGAGTTGAACGGGGATGCCCGGACCCGGACGAGACTTTCGTCCTTCCCCCATGTTGATCGCGCTGCGCAAACATGTGGTCACGTGGTCGCGAGCGGGTGAGTTCCGCTGCTCACTGATGGCTCTAAAAGAGAGAGAGCTTCACCGGAACCCCCCGCGCGACCCTCATTGACGTCCAGCGCACGTGACTCGAAAGCTGGTGAAGGAGTTGAGAGGTGCCGAAAACCTCAATCTTCGTCAATTTTTAAAATAAAAACTAGGACATGCAGGCAAAAACGGTTTTTTCGTGCTTTACTCCCGAAAGGTCGAGACACCACCTTCCAAATTATTTAGCAAAGCACTGAAATTGTTGCACTAATGTTTGGTTACAGGACAAAAGGAAGGGCTCACTCATTAGTTTTTCTTACTGAACTTTAAGGGGCTATGCCAATGTGGCATTGTTCTTTTTACTTTCTGCAGGTCTTTTATAGAAGTTGATAAGATTTTGTCGACGATGAATATTTTGTTATTTAGCACGGCGTTAGAGTAATAAAAATTATTTTCTGGCAATTTTGTTTTGACAGGTGCAGTCTCCGTGCATTCTGCTGCATATCAAGCGAAGAAAAACGTTACGTTTTACGTTAGTTTTTTTAACGATAGTTTTCCTAAACAATCTCTCCGTGTTCCTAATAAAAACGACCGTAATATATTTCCCAATTTATGTACAAAAATTAAACTTTTGCACTACGTTCTGCTTCGCAACTGACGAGTATGTAAATTTCATTCACATTAAGCCAAAGTTTTAAAGGTGACCCTTTCGGTTTCGGGATCACCTTTTCAAACTCGCTCGGGCTCTCTAACTACGAGAGAACGCACTGGCGCCATCTATGGAGTGGTACACTTCCAGTTTTCCTATATCTTTTTCGCTCATCATTCTTTATTTCTTGGCTCACAAACCTTTGACAACGTATTAAATGACCATGTTTCATAAATTGTACGTACAGTTGATGTCTCAAATGCCGAAAAAACTTGGCTGTAGTGAAATGAAGTTCCAGGGTAACCCAATAGGCGGCGCCAGCATGCCCGTGTTCTCTCGTCCCAAGATATTAGGAGAGCTCGGTCCTAAGCAAAAGCAAGTATGCGACTGGCCTGAACACAGACCTCAAACGCTTAGTGCGGCTGCGAGTGCCTAGGCCCTTTTGTGTCGACGCCGTGGGACAACAGTGAAACTTCAACGAACAAAGTACAGGTGACGCCAGTGTTCAAAGAAGGAAGTATCGATTGCCGAGTTAGAGTACACAAAAGCTTCGGGCACCACCGAATCCAAAAGGCGTCGGCAATATACCTCGTCTCGAATATATAAAAAAAAAGAAATAGAAAGGCGGCCTAATCCATTGAGTGCAGACCGTAGGCGCACGCCATCCTCAAAGAGCCGCGGCCGAGATGAGAGGGGGGGGGAGGTCGGACCGGAAGTAGAACCGGAAATCGACCGAGAGGGAGGGCGCGAACCGGGCTCGTTTCGCGCCCTCTCTTTATGTCAACGGTACCGGGAAATGCAGCTACAATCGCGGACGTTGATTTTATTTGGCGCGTATAGCTCGGACTAAAGTCACTCGAAAGCTACGCTGAGAGTTGGCCCACGAAATAAGGAGTGACGGCGCTTCAGCATCTTTTTGTTACGTGAGGTCAGTGCTGCCGGCCATCTGCAAGATCTCGCCAACATGTCTAATGAAAAACGCTGAAAGCTCTTTACGCCACACTCCTTGCTGAAACTCCCGGTCAGCAATTAATAATAATAATAACAACTAACGGTGATGGTGATAATGATTATGATAGTGATAGGCCTATATGTTGATCATGGTCACGCGCTGGAGTTGGCAGAGCACGAAACGCGCGCTTAGTTGTGGACATTGTTATGGTTAGGCTATCGTCGTCATTACAGCGATTCGACACGGGCCACTAGCCGAATGCTTGTCGAACTAGAGATTATCACGAGCTCAAATCGAGTGCCCACGCACGCGATGCTCGGGCCCAATCTACGAACCGCGTTCAGATATCGTCACAGGGACGATACTGCGACCCCCACGCCACGTCATCGGGTTTTGCGAAGGGAAATTGTAGGAAAACACTCGGGAGGCTTTCCTCCTGATATTATGCCGTAACAGGAACGTTTCTTGGTCAGTGGCGTTCTGTGCGAGTATGCTCGGGTATTATTAATGCCAGTAAGCTCGTGTAAAGTGAAATGCATTCCAACTGAATATAGTTGCACTGCCCCTTAAATGCATCTTCACTAGACTCGAAACATAGACAGAAACGAGTGCTTTATTCCGCAAATAAATAAAAAAAAGAAAACTACATTTTAGTTAACTGAGCAAGTATATTCACCTATCAGAATAAAGCACGAGTCGCACGTGGTACATTTCATACAAATCATCTGTGTCACGTGACAATTATGTAATAGGGGTTTCTTTTCTGCGAACAAAAATTAATTCGATATTTCATCGAGCGTTTCCGCACAACCTCCTGGCAACCGAATAAAATGTCTACAAACTTTTTCCGGGCTCGTCCTTTGTCCACCTGTGCTCTGGTTAGGATCAGGATAAGTTCGGGACGAGTTCTGCAGAATACGGGACTTTTTTGTTGTTGTTTTTCTTGTATGTTTGTGAATAGCGTAAAAACGCCGCGGCAGATCCCTTCTTCACTACGAGCTTCATTCAAACTTCACCAGAGGGCAGCGCGTCAACAGCGACCCATTGAGGCTTTATGTCAAACGCAGCGTTTCGTCGAGTTCCGCCCGTCAGAAAAGTTGTTCACAACCACTCACGTTCGAAATTCGGAGTGGGAACGATCGCACGTCCGTGCGCGCGGAGAAAAACGTTTGGACGACGAGAAAGAGGGGCGCAGGAACGAGAACGCAGCGCGATTCCCTCGTCCTTGCTTTTTTATTTTGCTTGCCAGGCTTCACTCCTCCACTTTTTCACGCGGGCCATCCCGAAAACGCGGGAAAAATTGCGCGCGCTTTCTACCGCTACTCGGTTTGTGGTGAAGCCGCCGACGCACGTTTGGTTTGACGCGCTGGCCAAGCATCATCGTCATCGCTATCGAGGAGTTGGGCCGAGGCCCGACTTATTCAAGCGTGCCTGAAGGTTCTGTCCGCCCTGCAAAGCGACGGCAGAACCCCGCATTTAAACCGCAGATTTGGCAAATGTCTGAGAACAAAAATATTTTTCTTTTTCGTATTTGCGGTGGCTGGCTCGTGTCTGCTGCAGATCCACGGCAGCCAGGACGAATGAATGTGGACGACGTAGATGTATTCGACAGAACAAGCATAGTACAAATCCGATTCGTCGCTTTTTTAAATAAAATATATTTCTTACTTTTGACTTTACTGCTTCCACGTTTGATTTCTTCGTTTTCTTTTCGTTCGAATTTCAAGGGAAAAAAAGGAGACTCAACCGCGCTGTCTTTGGAGTGTACAAGAAGGATCTTCCCGTTTTTAGATCGCCGGTCGACACGAGCTAGATGCACGGGGAGAAAAAGAAAATCATCAAGTAGGGATACGAAAGCGAAGAGCTACAACGACATAGGGGAAAAAAATAAGAAACAAGTGAAAAAGGGATTTGCTGGCGTCGGCGAGATTCGGGATTAGATCGAACCCCCGCGACTTTATTTTATTTTCGTCATCTCGGTATTTTTGTATGTGTAGAGGCCGAAACTGCGGCTCTGCTACCGTCCTTCACCCCAACCTCCCTTTCTCCCTATTTCCCTCCGCATTTGGTAGAAAAGTTCTTTTGTTCACGCTTTTGCGTCGTTTTATTCCCTCGCTTTTAAGCCTTATACTTTGTAAGAGGACGTCCTCGCAGAGTAGCGAGCCCTCTTAGTAGGCAATGCGTGCTTTCATGTTGTAAAACATCCTTTTGTTCATGGATGTCGCGTTTTCCCTAATGGTGTTGCCCGTCCCCGCCGCCGCTCCAACTTTCACTGTCTTCGAAAAGGATGAGCGTGATTTCTGCTGTCCGCTGGACTCGCGCGCCCAGATGAGAGAGCGTTTCCAACTACGCAATCGGGGTCGTCTGGTTACGGGCAACGCTTGCAAACGCAGGGTTTCAGGAGCAATCGTCCGCAAGCGTCTCGGCCCGGTTTCCTCCTATGACAAAGCCACGCGTGCGCACTTGGGACCAATATGCGGGCGAGGCGCCCGCCATGGCATTGCGAACGTTCCCCGTGGTTTGAGTTACTCCCTTCTCTCGCATCGAGGCTCCCTACGCAGGACAGCGGCTCTCTTGCGCACCCCCCCCCTTTTTTTCCCCCCGTTCCCCGTTGTATACATGCCGTTGTATATATACGTAGAGACATGTGGGGGTGAATTTTGGTGGGAGCTCGCTGTATACATGCATGAAGATACGTGCCTGCCTCCTTCTCGCAGTCGTCGATCTCCTCCGCTGGACTGTCCTGGCCACCCCCGAACAACAACACCGTTAACGAAAGCAAATAAGCCGAAGAGAAAAACTTGGAGGAATAAATGGTCGGATTAAAAGATGCAGACAAGGTATAGACCAGAATAGGCATGAAGGGAAATGGAAGGGGGGTGTCCGGCATTTAAAGAAAGAACGCACAAAAGAAAGCTGGATAAGATTACGAAAACAAAACTGGAAAAGAGGGAGTGGATACATATATAGGGGAACGCAAATGGATGGAAGCAGAAAAAAGAAGGGACTCTCTTCCCGAATAAATCTCGTTTGGTCTCGCGAGAATATATATATACATAAAAAAAAAGGAGCGAGAACGGTGCTTGCCGCTTCGTCATTTGTTTCAGCGAAGGGAGTGGAAACAGCGTGTTCTGCTGTCGATCGAATTGAGTCTACAAAAAAGAGACAATATAATATTTAAAAAAGGAAGGCCTGAAAGAGCACTCCAGGCGAAGTAGTTTTTATTCGCTATCTTCTCGGAGATGGAGCATTTCAAACTAAAAATTACAAAAAGAGATTGATTTTTTTTCTTTCTTTTCAGTATCTTGAGCAGATGCGAGGAGGTGTTATTTCAATCGCGCGCGAAATGGACGCCAAGACGGTGTCCGGATGCTGCAACTGTGGCTGCTCGACGCCACCACAGGGTAGCCCCTAGCTTCAGCGCTCCTTCAAAACTCGCTTGCGCCAGAGCAGGCAAGCTTGCGCACGCTCAGCGCTCGTAGCACGGCTGTGCCGAGCATGCTGCAACGTGGTATCGTGCATCTGGTGCAAATCATAGCGGTACGCTGAGTGCGGTATGCTTACATGCGTCTTGTGCTCCTGCGATAACGAAAAATGAAAGATGTAAAACAAGTTTTTTCAGCGTGACAAGTTTTCACTAAATTACGCAATTCAATTTTTAACTGACAAGCGAATGTGGTAAAACAAATGCGCGCATATTATTTTATTATCATTTCCTACACCGGAGGTCTTACTAAACGATTGGTTTCGTATCATCATTTGTATCCCCCAAGTCGATGTAACTCAATAGGAATTTGTTACGTCAACTTGATCACCTAACCAATATTATGTTGGGAGTGGTACAAAGTCGACAATAAATTTTAGAAGCCTAGAACTACATTATTGTCTCTACCTTTCTTGAAAAGTTTAGAAACAATTACTACCTTACATTTACACATTGAAGTTTGTAAAATGTGAATGCTAAAAGAAGATTTATTCCAGCATTTACATTTTTCAAACTTCGAGGTGTAAATGAGTCGACTCGAAGTGAGGCTGCCAATTCGAGAAACGCTTTGCGCACGCGCGAGATTCCAGCCGCCATTGCTGTCCTCTTGTTTCGAGATGGCGAGCCACTGAAGCGGGCGTCGACGAGCCACTCGAGAAAAGACCAATGCTGGGGAGATGGACGCAGTAAAATTAAAGATGGCAATCAGCTGACCTGGTGGGGTAACGATGAAGGGAAGGAAACGCAATAAGAGGAAACAAAACCTGAAGGTCGGTAATGGCGGCGCCCACGCACAGCTGCTGCAAAAGCGTCTGTGACAACACTGGAGAAGTGAAACAAGCAACATGCCTTTAGTGCGCTTAATCTGAACCGGTGTTCAATTAGTCCACTCTAATATCAGTGATCAGCATTCTTTTGCTGCGGGTAATATCCTGCGTAGATGTCATAAACAAAAAAAACAAAAGTCTGTTCGACGCAAACTTGGCCACATGTTGTGGCATGCGGTAAGCAAACGACGAGCGGGAAGGAGGCGGTGTGCAATGACCAACAAAACTAACAAAAGTAATAAGATGATTCTGTCTTCACGATAGACCCTTTCTCAAATTCAGTGGCATCTAATGGCTGAAATAGCAGTACAAGTAGTTGCATGCTAATAGCGGATAAAATATGGTACATACTCATCAACGGCAGACGCGTACGAAAGTTACGGTGTTTTTTTCCGTCGAACAGTTATTTCTGTGTTTGCTTTAGGTTCGATAGTGTCAAGAAACTAACACTCCGTACGAGGTTCTTATAGTTGAGTAAAGTTCTTGATAAACTTAACATTTGATTGTCATGAGCTGTGTGGGGCATGCCGATGCCGAGCATTCCAAGGACTTACATCAAAGCGTCAAACGCGTAACGCACAGGAGCGAGTCTCGTCACGGTGACATGGAACAAGAAGACAGCGAACTAACGTCTGGATGCTCAAGCTCCGCATCGGTATCTGTCTTCAAATTCTTCCTTCTCCAGTCATCAAAAGGCTGCCATTCGCATGTACAGGTGATACACACTTAGGTGATGATAACTGTCCAAGTGTCCAGACTGAATTTTGGAAAGGATATTTTCGGATGGGATCGCAACGAGTGAATAAATAAAAAGAAGAAGAAATCAACGCAGCTCATTTTTCTCCAATCATCCTAAAACGTCCCAGATAAAGAAAAGAAGAAAAAGAAAAACGAAAACGGCTTAGTGTTATAAACGATTAAGCAACCTTATACAAAATATATTGACGTCAATGTTCGATGACACCCGGATTAAATTTTCCTAGATGTATAATGCCACATTCATAAGCGAAAAAAAAAAGTGCTAATTTTTGGCTGCTGCATTGAGCTCTTTTTTTCTAAGTTATCAGAAACGTGCTCGTAAAGTAAAAGCGAACGCCGACGCACACATACACAATAAAACAAAAACGAAAAGAAAAAAGAAAAGAAAAACGAACGGGAAGTTGGCAATCACGAAGCACGGAACGTCTGAAAAAAGAAAAAGTAGTTTCCGCCGTAAAATTGACGAATTTGGTCCTTTCATAAGGCCGCAATGAAAGAGAGGGGCAACGGCCGAAATTTTACAACCCATGTTTCGTGGTGCGACCGCTAGAGGGCGACACCCAACCTAAAGCAACCGTGGGGGCGGCCATTTGTCACGGTCGCTTCCTTCGGTCGTATATCCTCCGTCTTCTCTAAAGAAAGCGCCATAAAGATGACGAAACAGAAACCAACACATAAAAATAAAGTGATTCCTCTCAAAAGAGAGAAATCGGCACGTCGAATTTAAACGAGCTCGTAAAAGAAGCGTCAAATTTCAACCACTAGATTGCGAGACAGCCAAGCGTCTTATAACCCAAAGAAGCGCTCTAATAGAATCGGTGCTCCAAACTGCGGCGCGGTTGGATTCAATTCACGCTTCAGCTTGAGCTCAATCAAATTAAGAAGGACACGCTTAAGAAAGAAGTTTTGCTCTGCGATAGAGCCTTTCCGTACTATATGTGATGCCACCCAGAGTCATGCTTTACGCATTGTGACGTTGAAATGTACAGCCACGTGAGATGATCCAAGAAGCGAAGTTGACGTCGGGTCGGTAGTTCGTGATTATCAGAACGCAGACAAGGCGGAAGGAAAGCAAAGAAGTGTATGTCGTAACCTTCTTTTCCGTTCGCTTAATATTTTGTTTTTGTTTTTGTTTTTGAGCTTTTAACGATAGAAAAGAATGAATCGTGCCGCTACCAGGACATACGAAGTCTTCAGCCGGCACGAGCGTATACATGCGAACAGCCCCACAATTCCCCTCGGTACAAGGTCTCCTGGGATTTTCTGGAAAGGTCTATTTACCATACTACTCACATTTAACAAAACAGGCAGAAAAATTGTTATCCTCACTATTATTACTATTACTAATATTCAGACACATTACTGAAATAAAGTAAATAAATTCCGTTACTCTTTACTTCCTCGAAAAGTAATCAAAGTACGTTACTCGTTACAGCGAATAAAAAAAGGCGTTACTTCAACTTGAAAGTAACACTTTTTTTCCTTCCTAGTTACTCTGACTGTGTTTATATCTTTTTTTATGAAGCAGTAACCGTTTACAGTATTTGTGTTCGATAACAATTTCTCGCTTTTTGATGCGTTTATTCGGAGATAACTGCGGGCTACGCCGGCGTACCTCGTGAACATCGTTTTATGCTCTGCTAAGCCTTTTCTCGTCGTGAAAATTATAATGTGGCGATGCAGGGAGTTGGTTCATGATTACAACTGGTAGCAACGCGCAAAAAAAACACAAGGACAAAGGGAGGAATGCACGAGACGAGCGTTGAAAAGCGTAGAAATTACAGGCGTTAGCTGGGGTGAGAACTATATATGGGGTATTCAGTGGCACAGTTTAGCCTAGTGCCACTAAATAAGCTACGCTTCAGAGCAACCTATCTTGTGGCTTAAAATCTTGGTTGCCAGTTATCTGATGCTTGATCGGAAATCATGGGAAACGCTTTTCCGTCCTTCACGAATGTTTAAACAGTTTGCGACAAAGCAAAAGCAACATTACGTGAGCTTCCTAACGCCGAACCTATAACGCTGAGGAACTCGCACTTTTGAATCAGCGAAGATCGGCAGTTGCGTCTGCTCTGCAGAAAGCCCCAAAATGGCGGTACCCACAACAATTTCGGGGAACAGAGTGCCGATGCTCTAAGCGTAGCTCATTTAGTGGCTCTAGTTTGCCTGTTGAATCAATGATTGCACAAGCACAGAAAGAGAACGAACTGCATGACCTCGCGCTCTTGCGCGCTGGTTCAGTGGCTTCTTCAGCCAGTAGCGTTGGCTACACTCTGAACTAAGGTAATGCGAAGCAAACATTTATATCCTAAGGTTTCACAAGCCAGGCCAAATAAGGTCATCCGGCACGCCCAGCGAAAACTTGGCGGGTCATTTCGACCAGCTGGAGATCTTTTAAATTGCAACTGAAATTTCGCATTTGCCTCTTCAGATTGTGGGCACCTTCGGCCGGTATTCAAACCCGCCAAATAGGAATTTATACGCCAGCGCACTGGCTTAGAGCCCCTGAGACGTTTTAAGGTGTTGTGTTTGGTTTTAATATTAGCTGCTCAGGTAAAAGCCACCGAGGTGATTGCAAAAAAATATCTAGTCGAACCTTTCCAACAAGTCATAGTGAGAAAATAATTTTTCAATTCACAAAAACGTTGAATTGTTTTGACTTACCTCACGAAATTGCAACTGGTGGAATCTCCTTATGCCCCTTATTTCATTTGGATCGCGCCTGGCCATGCTTGGCATCAGGGGGGAAGCAACTTGTTTTTGAGTGGGTTCTTTAGCTCTCCCAACGGGAGAGGTAAAGAATAGATGGTGAGAAAGGTACTGCAAGCATACATGATAAAGAAGGAACGTCCTGATAAGTGTATCAGTAAGCCCTCACTTTTCCTTCACAAAAAAGAAGTGGATTTTATTGACATGTGTAGTGGCTGAGCCATTGATGACTAGTCACATTTCTGTAATATTTGTACTTTTGCTGTTTCTATTTTTCAAAAAATTCAGTTGTTAGTCAGCGCTCACTCCTGTTTGCCTCTTCGTATTCGTCTTTATTGTGCACTTTCACTACATTTCAACATGCATAATCAACTCGTCTGCATCGCTACGTTAGTTCAGAGTTAAAGCCAGAGTGACTCTCTGTTTGGAGGACACGCCTCCAACGATGTCCAAAAACGAACAAAACCAAAATACGCTATTGGACGGAAAGGACAACGTTGGATACCCTTAGGGTAGTTCCACCAACATTTCCTGACTGTTCCTATTTTTTCGCGCACCATTCTTTCTTTCTTGGGTCGAAAAACAGTTGACAATGTTATAAACGACCGTTTCTCATTGAGAGTGCATACGTTTATTTTATCTCGCAAATACTTCAAAAACTTTCGCTCTAGCGAGCTGCAGTTCCAGTGTCACATCATAGATGGCGCCCGCGTGTCAGTGTGTTTTTCGTCGTAAGAGATCCCGAGCACCCGGTCCTAAGCAAACGCCGCGAGGTGGAGCAGCCTCTAGTCGACAGCTACAATGTAGCCTTTGATGTCTAGAGTGAAGGCAGGCTTCTCTACCAGACGCCGCAGCCCGGCAGAAACCGCCTCGCAGGAATCCTCCAATCAGGGCTCGACAGCATGACGTCGTTGCAGCCCTCTGCGCGAGGAGTACACGATCTTCACATGGGTATGGAAACGTTTATGAGGAATTGTACCGCAAAGTGTCCCCCCCCTACCAAAAAAAAAAAAAGAAATTACGAGGTTTCACTTCTTTTTTTTTTCTCTTCGCAAATATAAACTATGCGTAGCAGAATGCTCATTCTCTAACCAAATGTAGCGCTCGCGTTCCGAACCGACACCGATGTTTCGAACTAACCGATATTTTATTCAAAAGTTATGTGATTCTTCGAAAGCTTCAATGAGGGAATGGCCGCCCATGGTACCTCGAATCCATAGAGCTGAATGACGTCAGTTACCGAGAATGGGCCCCATTTTTTCATTATATACAGCTTTGCAGAAAATTAACTCTAACTTTTTGAATAAGAAACAGTTCTGAAACTTTGACATCTGGCTCGTACAGCTAGCGCTACATTTGGACAGAAAACAGCGAGTTTACGGTTTTGCGTATACGAACGAACGCGAGCCCTGTGCGTCTGCGTTAGCGTTGCGTGTTCCATACTGCGCATGCGCGGAGCCCTAATTGCGGCCTTGATTGGCGCATGACGACTTCGCGCATGCGTGTGGAGAACGCAACGCTAACGCAAAACGCAACGCGCTTGCGTTTGCTCGTACACGCAATACCGAAGACTCACAAAATGAACGTTCAGCGATTCGTCGTTTTCTTTTGTTAAAGCATGCGATGCTTTTTCATGCTACCCCCATCCCAAAATTTTGTCCGTCCAGCCGTGCCTTTCCCGCTAAATTTAGTGGGGAAACTGATATCACGACACCAACACACGAATTGAGTCTATCGGCTAAATTTAGCGGGAAAATGGATGTCACGTGACCTGACGTTACGGGACATACCGACCAACGCAGTTTCCGCTAAATTTAGCGGACAAATTGACGTCACGGGGCCTATAGACCGATTCAGTTGATCCGCTAAGTTTGGCGTAAAAATGGAGTTACGTCATGTCACGTCACTTATACACCTTGGGCAAATTGGCGGCATGTGACCTATACGTCAACTCAGTTACTCCGCTAAATTTAGCTCGAAAATTGAAGTTTTGTGGCCAAAACGTCAATCCAATTTTCTCGCTAAATTTAGCGCGAAATGGACGTCAGGCAAACTTAACACCAATTTAGTTGCCCGCTAAATTAAGCGGAAAATTCCCGTCTTGTGGCACAGACACCATTCCAGTTTCCCCGCTACATTTAGCGGGAAAGTCAGCGTCATTTGACCTATAAACCACTCAGTTTTTTCAGCTAAGTTCAGCGGGAAAACATACGAGATAGTCACACCAATTTTCTCCCTGATTCCCTATATTGCATTCGATGCATTATAGAACGTTAACGTAACATCGCTGCTATTTTTCGTCTAAAAAAAAAACGTAAAAAGTTCTTTTTTTTTTGGGGGGGGGGGGGGGAGGCGGCATTTTGTATTTGAATTAGTCTCGTTCCACTTCCGGTATCCGCAGCTTATTTATAGGAACCATGAACCGGAGCCACCTTCGGAGATCCCGACGGCATTTTTTGCCCCCATCGCGCGGTTATGGCGCCATGATACATGCATTGGGTCCCACGCGTGACGTAGTAGGGATCCAGATTGTGTATATCTGTGTGGAAAGGGGGGGGGGAGATAGGAAGTTGAGGGGAAGAAGACATGTACAACTCCTACAGTTACTCCTTATAAATTTCCTGTTTGACGCTCTTAGGTGTCAATAGACCGATCTCACCAGGGCCAGACTGGATAGGCACTCGCAGTGTTACGGCATGTCCAGTGAGGAGGCATGATAATGTTTCGAAGCGGCACATAGTAGGCTCAGAAGTGCCCACTTTTTCCCAGTGCTGCTCCGTCACGACTGTGCCAGTGAGGCTTCGTCCTCGACGCGACGGCATCTTGAAGTCGCGTATCGTCGTCATCGACGATGATGTCATGGCGGCGCCGTAACGTTACGTCGTCGTGACGTTGTGTTTTCACGGAACCTCTGACATAAAGATTATAAAAGCAATACTGTTTCTAAGGGGCTGTAGTGCCCACTGGACCTTGACCAACGATTGAGGATAACGGTCGAGCGTGGTGGTGGAACCAAAAACATTTTTCATAGAAATCGGCCGATGAAGCTCATTCTGCGTTAAAAACATTTCACGAATCCTTTGTTCAGTTCGCTGGTTCAAAATTAGACTGGTTTCATTCAAAGGACTAAAGTACCAGATATGTACTCTGAGCGGTGAAGCCTTATTTGTGTCGTGTTCGTGTTTGCCCCGTGTAGCAGCACACTTTTACAGTAGCTTAATCATCGAAACAAAAAAAAACACGTAAACAATGATTAAAAAAAAACGATGTCGTGGACAAGAAAGTCTTGACTGCCCACTGTAATTTTAGGTAAAAGATGCGCGTGTGAACGCGCGGTGCGTTGCTTGTTTTCTTTCTTCTTTTCGATAAGTAAAAAGCGAGCTGGATCTTTTTTTTTTTAAATGGCAATAAAGGGTCAGCGCGTGACATAGTGAGCAGCTATCATGAGTGGAAGTTGCGCGAGTGAATGTGCGTTGCCTGAGTGCGTTGCGCGTCAATGTAGCGCACGGCCGCCACCACGTCGTGCAACTCCAAACTTGCCAAAGTTACGCTCACGCGCACGGTGCACATGCCTGCACGCATGGGGAAAGAGTGAGGCACCATGCTTGCAATTGTCTATAAAAAAGAAGAAAAAAAGTAGTGGCGAGTTAGCGCTTGTCCGGTCGTATATCTGCGCAGCGCTGCTTTCCTGCGCTGTTTTTGTTCACCGTGTATAACAACTACCGACTAGCGCAGGTTTCAACTTTATTGCTCTCGGTTAACACAAAAACTACCATAACGTTATTATGATGTTTATAGCATCTTAACGCTAGTGACATAAAAGGTCATCATTAAAAATCTATATTAAAACGTTTCACGCAAAAGAAGAAAAAAACACCTTTACAGCTTGTAGTAATTTTTGTTTTTATGAAACATAAAGTTATATTGTAACAGTCCGCATGGGCGGAAAAGATAATTGGAAATATGATGCTCGGGACCAAAACACAGACACTGAAAGAAGCGGTTCCTCTTTACAAAAAATACATATAAATATAAAAAAATACATAAACGCAAGGAACAACAAAGAAAAAAAATTGATTCGGAAATTTAGTTATATGCACGCAGGGGCTGTAGTAACTCTCCAATGAAGAAGCTCGTTGATACAGTATCTACGTCGAAAGGTTATCAAAACACATTCACGACGATCATCTTTATATTTTTCCCCTCTCGCCCCGTCTAAAGCATTTTCGTTTACTAATTTTATAACCTTCTTTTTAATTCGGGCTCTCAGCATATTCGATTGAGGAGGCAGCTGCGGCGTGAAATATCCATGCGGGGTGAAATAGTACGCACACCGAGTTCCCAGCTGCCCCGCACACACCAAGTGGCAACAACCGCGAATAGAGCGACGAAGATGCCGAGGAAGATGGGACGATTGATTGATCGGAGTCCTGCGTATTTATTTCTGCCCCACTCGCGTCCGCAAAGGGAAGCAGGCATCCAGGAGCAGGAAGGCAGGGCAGGATGACCTTATCCTGGGCCCGATCGATGGCGCTGCAGTCGCCACTGTAAGGGGAGGCTAAGGGATAGCGCGGAGCAAGTTTGAAGAAAGATCCGAGGGACATGGCCTCCTTACTCCCCTCAAACATTCGCTCTTTCTTTTTGGGCTGCAGGACAACCGAATTCGTTGCCGGCTCGTGCACGATGAAAAGGCGGACGACTAATGCAGGGCGTGCGTATGGAAAGGCATCCTCACTACTTCGGACTGTTAAAGAGGACAGCTAACGACCAAGAAGATGTATCATTGTAGATGTTTACGGATGTTAACACAAAAAAAAAAAATCTGAAAAGCCTTTTTTTACATATATATAACGTAAAAGTTCGTTATACATGCACAATTTTCTATAGAGCGAAATTGGCATAGGACGAATTTCAAAGTCGGGACTGGTCGTACGTATTCCGGGGCAGCCCCCACATGAGACGACGCGCGCGAAAACTCTAGAGGGATAATTTCTACAAAGTGCAGTACGACTGCTCACCTGCTACGTTGAAAGTTTATTAGTCGCTTGTTTTTGGGCGAGAGCACGTTTATGTGCCGTAACAGAATTTCGCCGTAATCTCGATGGTATATTGCTTTGGTAGCTAGATCTGTGTTTTGTGTGTGTGTGTGTTGTTTGATGTTGATTTAACACAAAGAAGGTAATAAGCTGTTTGTGGACACGTCAAGAATACAAATTCCTACAATTATAAGTCGAAATCAACCGAAGTGAGAAACGTACCCATAATGTAGCAACCTACCGCGCGATTTTTTTTCTTTTTGCGCGTTTCCAGATTGGGCTACTTAAACCGTCAAAAATTACGGCACTGTCTGTGGTCTACTTTCTTTCCTAGTCGTCTTTTGTGTGCGCTAATTTTATCGGTTGCAAAGGATTATATGTTACTATTTTGCCTGCCAGCCGGGCCCTGGGTGCCCTCAGGCCCTGAGGGTACAATAAATAAATAAATAAATAAATAAACATGTATGACAAACGTAGTAGTCAACAATATGAAAGGAAAAAAGACTTCCTCGCTTTTCTGACGTACCTACACATTTTTGAACACTTTATGGTCCTGAAGTGGCTAGAAACGGAAAGTTTAGATACTAAGCTACATACTGTTTGACAGGTAGAGGTTAAGCGAAGGTCGTGGGGAGCCAGTGCAACTGGAAAGAAAAAGATGAACCGTCCCCGTTTATAGTTGGAAGCTTCATAATTGTTACAAAAAAGCTTGCTTTAACAATAAATTTAAAGCGGTGAAGTCATTTTAGAAAGAAGAAAACACAAGGGGACACGCGTTGAAAAAATTTCGTTGGCGATATTGAGAGGAAGTTTGGGTATTAAAATGTCGCATTTCAGCTTAAGTTGTATTCTACAGAGTCACATATTCCTTGGAGACTATTACGGAGTACTTCCCGTTAATCAGAGCGTGACCGATATTTTATTGATTTGAAAATCATAGATTACATAATTTGTGCATTGAATCAAATAGAATTAGGATTTCTGACTAAGATCCGCGACTGATAAGTGCTGTGTAAGCATGAAAGATGAATCTAACTGTGTTTTATATTTTGAATTAGCTTCTAATTTAATTATTGTGAATGGCTCTTTAATATTGCTTGTACGTTTAGACCAAGGGTCTCCAAACCCAGGCCCGCGGAGGCCTTCTTACCGGTCCGCGGTCATTGCAGCGACGCCCATCCCACGGCCCGTTTCCAGTGGGACCGCTGGACGCAAAAATAAGCGCGTGTGAAGAACCCGCAACGCTCGCCAAACGCTTCGCATTTGCTCTGGTTCCTATCCCTCTGATGTCATATTTAATTATGTATTGAACATTGTCATCACCGGCGTCGCCACTTTCTGTCTCCCGTTTCATGTCTCTGTCACTACGTTAAAATTATTTTGCGTTCTCCTGTCTAATGTGCCCAGTGTCCCGTGTCATAAGAATCGCATATTGTCATCATCGTTCGAACCATTCTCATTAGTGTTCTGCCCTCTGCGAATATACCAACGTTCCTATGCGCTTCAAGTTATGCCCGGCACGTTCTCTGGGCTACAATTATTGCGAAATTCCCTAAATAGCTAAATATAAAATTATGCCACATATTGAACTGCATTACTCGCAAGTCTTGTTAATCGTAAATACATATCAGCTTGAACTTTAGAATTATACTTGAACAAGAAAGAAATATATCAAGCCGATATTTTTAAAAGTATGTACCAACAAGCTCAATTCTTAACCGTCATTCTTGTTTATCGCATGTATTTGTTCTAATAACACACCTTAGAATATTTTTTTAATTTGATTCCGCTTTGATTTTTTTAAAGTGTGTATCTAGGTCTATTTATTCGGTGCTTTTTGCAATTATATTTTTTGTTTATTTTCTGGCCCTCGAGATTGCGACAGATACCTAATCCGGCCCCAAAGTGGTGAAGTTTGAAGATCCACGGTTTAGACAAATGGGAGTTTGTCCGTTTCATTCGGGTCACTGAATGGGATTATACCTTATTGTTGGTTTGAAACAAGTGTGAACGTTATAGATAAGACATTGTCATTGGAAGTTTACAGAAAACATTTAATACGATCGACACAGAAAAAAAGCGACTTTTGTGGTGGCATATGTGATATATAATAATTAATAAAATACTCCCTAATATCAAATCTTCTAGTGACGATGAATTACACGGGTAAACAATTGCAAAGACCGTGTTTGTATACAACGGGCAGCTAGCGTTATATGAAGGTACACTGGTCGCGCCATTTTTCATGTGACATTGTAACGCCCCATTGTATCAATCAATCAGTATTTGTACCCTCTACCAGGCGGAAATTCCCTCGTAGTTCATTGTCATCCAGTATATCCCCAAAGGAAGGTTTCGCAATGCAGTAAAAACTCCAGCAGCACGACAAGTCAGTCGGGATTATTCATTGTCCGCATGCAATATACTTTCCTCAACATTGCAGAAATAAAACTTTCCATGCTTGCAGAAGTAACAACAGAAGCGCCTATAAATTTCTGCAGGTTCTGATGAGCCGTTGTACAATATACGAACAAATAAAGGCTCTAATGAGATCCGCTTTTGATTTAAGCGAAGCAACGTGATTTGTTTCTAGTGTTTCTTTTTCGTGGTATTGCTTCGTTAGGCAGAAAATGTACGACAATTACGATTCTTATATGTATGGTCATGATCCCTGAACAGTGACAGTAAGAAATACGGTAGGTGTATATAGATTTGCTTTAGCGAAGTAGCAAACGCAATAAAATACGGACAGTCGCTAATAGATAATGATCATAACAGTGCGATTGTTAACTGTTTATCCTGATCATTTAAGATATCCCCGTGAATATGTGTGAACTGATCCTGGCTTGAGTTTTAGCTTTTTAACATATATCATCTCATTTTGTTTCAATATGCGATACTTCTATCTGAACTCGCGCGCACGCTACTGCCAGTAGTCCTTAAAGCACACGGATAATGAGCCTTTTGTAATAATATTATTTGTCGTGTTATATTAATTTGTTTTTGATGATCGGTCAAGATGCTCCTTATACATACAAACATCACCGGTGATATAGTGAATTAATTTGCTGATCAACTTCCAGATATAAATTACTCGCAAACAAGGCTGGTGTTTTTGTGTGTGTTTTTAGCGTCCTTAAAAGACACCATTTAATGTTAAATTTTATCCAGTTGGGCTTCACGTTGTTTGATAGTTTCCGAATCGGTTGATTTGAAATACTTGAACGCGTATGTAAACGTTACCGCATCATGGATCACACATCTTCCTCTATGCGTAACAAACTACGACATGTAAAGACAACAAAAAAAAAACTTTACGGTGAGTTTTGAAGAACGAGTAATGGACGTTTTTTTCTCTGTAGACGGATTTATGCCCGTTTGAGCACGCCAAAGGCAAGGACATACTGGGTTTTGCAGCCAAAGATGTTTCCCTAAGACTCAAAGCAAAATAGACGTTAGATGAACAGCGTGATCTTGCATGTCTGCCAGGACTAGGTGTCACTGTTACGCGCTGTGGATGAGGAATTAAGCCGATTCAAGTACAACCGCTTGCCTGTTGTTGTTTGTTTGTTTTGTTGTTTTTTACGTAGGTCACGTGGTAGTAATTACACGACTACACGCAGCTACGATGCTCACCGAGACCAAAACGGGGCAGGGGTAGAGATTTAACGTATGATATTCGGGTCCGCTATAGTCTTAATAGTATGTCGAGACCGGTTATAACGAAGTCGGTTATAACGAAATAGCGGCTACAGCGAAGCTATCATGATTTCCCAGTCCCTTTTGCACTTCGTTATAACCGAAGTTTGTTTAACGAAATAGCGGATATAACGAAGTGATTTCCGATTCCTGTCGACTTCGTTATAACCGGTCTCGACATAAATTGATTTTAGGGTGGGCTTAAAACCATCACTTCAAGCAGGAGAAATTCGACTAAATACTCTAGACATGATAACTTAAAGCGTACACACGTTTTAAAAACACTCAGAAGAGAACATAATTATATAAAAAAACAACTTAAAATAATATTAAGCTTGACTTTAAGCGAAATAAACGAAAATAGTAAACTCGAGTGAATGACCATAGGACAAGAATGTGATCGCAGTTCTTAAGATTTGCATCGTTGACTAGCCTGGTGTATCCGCAACTCCAGCTCGCCCTCTCGCGGACGAACAGAGAACCAGAGGAGCGGGGACATCGGCAGCGGCGGCGGGAAGACGGTGTGGCAGGCATGTGGCCTTGGCGCTGCTATGACCGCACGATTCTGGTCGCTGCGTTTCGCGCGTAAAGCAGTTTTAACGAAAAAAGTGACCGGCGTTAAAAATAGGTATTCGTTGTGTTCCGCCTCGCAACAGCGTTGCACGTAGATACCGTGATATGTTGTGATTTCATTAGGGACTTTTCGTATATCGCATCCGCTGCGAGCTTTCCGGTCTTATGGTCGCCATTCAGTCTGTGCTTAACGTGACTGCAAACGCTCCTGCTAGTAGTGTAGTGCTCTAGCATACGGTCTACGAACAAATTATTATTTGCCCTTTAGTAGGAGAAAACTGGTCGCGCAACGGTATGTCGAGCAATCGGGAATGGGTTCGCCTTGGACGTTACAAGGAACATGACCGTTTGCTCCAAGCATTTTCAAAGACAAAATACGCGCACTTGGTTTCAGGATTACAGGCAATAAAGAAATGCTCGCAGCATTTCAAGCGTCTCTGTGTTAGCCGCACGTGACAAGATTAGAACGGGCAGTTTGGGCGAGGCGGTCGCAACGTTCAATTACTGGTACACATATGCGGTATATTAAAACGCTTACATTTGAAAGAGCAATAAATAAAGCCCCTAAACACGCCGATTATGTTAATGGGAGTTTTAGCATAGCGTTACCGCAGGCTAGCCGTGAGCACGGCAACGCTCCTGGAGCGCGCTGAAAGCTATGCTTCAAAGGCGCAGCGCGAGCCTCCGCTTGCAACCGCTGCACCGTACGTGCGGTCACGCTATCCTCAATTTTCCTGTCAATAATCGTAGCGCAGTTTGATCACCTGTTGCGATACACTAAAACCGCGACGGTGAGCAGCGAGAGATGAGCCTGCTGACACGAAGATATCAATACTGTGAGCGCTGCTCTTCCGGAGCTTGACGGTCACCGTGCGCGGCTCTCTTCTAAGGCACTAACGGCCTGGAGAAGCGCAAACACCACAATATCTTCATCACCTTCAAAAAATTTGGCACAAACAGTGTTGTGGCCGGTGCCTGAAATGCGCTCACCCTTCAAAAAGATTCGCAAGTTGAGGTTTCCGCAATTCTTGAATATCAACACCCTCGTTTTCCTAACGCACATCAACATCTCTTCCATCTGTAATATGCTCCTGCCTTGAACGCTTCGCGTTTGTGTAAACAAATAGCTTAATTTTCGGCGCAGTGACCAGCGTCAGCGAGCAGGCGCACGGGAAGAATCCGGGAGAATATATCCCCGTCTCTTCCGCCATCTTGCAACTACCGCCTCGCCATCTATAGGGCGTTGGAAATGCAAAAAGGGTGATATCGTCGTGCAAAGACTCATTTAACGCAAATTCTCAATATATATATATATGGTTATGCCCATTTTATGCAAAATAAAAGGTGAAAAAGGATTGTAGCATTGTTTCAAAACTTGCAGCAGTACAAAAATATATATATATACGGACCACTTTGAATGATTTTAAAAGGGCGTTTCATGAAGCGTGTTTGTGGTATGTCCCGGATGCTACCGTAATTAATCAGCAAGCTGTTTAGAAGAGAAAAAAACTAGAACTGTATGCGAAGTATGAAGGGTGCAGGCGAGCTATTGGATATTCACCACATTGAATTAATCTGAGACTGAGGTAGAAGAGAAACAGTAAAACGTAGAAGGGACAAGAAGTAGACATGACGACGTCTCAAGCAAAACGTAGACGTCGTCCTGTAAATTTTCTGTCCCTTCAACGTTTTGGTGTTTCTCTTCTACCCCAGACTCAGGTTAATTCAACATGGCTAAGATTGTATGTTATAGATACACATATCCAGGCTCTTGTGTATTATACAAACAAGTACGGCATGGCGGTGACTCTTTTCACTGCGAAAATGGTAACTAATCATATATATACAGGGATGGCCAAGCTGCGGCTAGCGAGATGCATGCGGCTCTTCGCGTGGTAAAGTACGGCTCGCGGCTCCCTCCCCTTCCCCTTCCCGCTCACACGAGCACTCCCCCAAAAGAGAAATGGAACGCGTCTTAAATCGAAAGACAGGTTGCCGTTCGGCAGTCTTGTGCTACTGCTACCTTACGTACAGTTGGACTGTTTTTCACTCGAATAGATTGAAAGTAGTTCGAGTTTCGTTTATTGCTCCGGACAAAAGTTTGCCCCCCCCCCCCTACGGCTCTTGGAAGTCTCGTGGTTTTGTTTGCGGCTCTTAGGCCGGGTCAGCTTGGCCACCCCTGATATATATGATGGAAACTTTAGAAGCAGAGTTTGTTCAACCTTGCCGGCTTAGTCGCGGTGGGCAGTAGATTCATCACGTAAACGAAAACATATGTTTCGTTCTAAGTACCAGGGCAAATTCTGCGTCATCGCAGAATGGAAGCTTCAACTTTGTTATCTTTATATATGAGCTAACTCTTGTCAGAAAATTCAGCACACACAAGTGATACTTGCGATTTTGGGAAAGTACGAAACCGCCTACGCAGAAGAGCAGTTCAATGCTTGCTTCTAGTAAAGAGTTCAAACGTGAACTATTTCAATAACGAGAAGCGTTTAACCTAAACTGTCGTTGGATAGTCGAGACATTAGTTTGTATCTAATAAATGATCCCTAATCAAAAGTATAGCTAACTCAAAGGAATGTTGGTGTATAAACCTTAAATGAAACTCAAGGTGGATATATTGTGTGGAATAGAGCAGTTGCTATGCGCTTCTAATCATTACGAAATGACCCCGTTTACGGGAAAAGCTTCTAGAACCTTGCCTAAATATACGCAAAGGATAATCAATTATGTAACAACTTATGAGAGTGAAAATATAATGAGTAAACACAAAGTGCACAAAACATACTCAGCATTCTATACAAAACGAATATACCTAAACAGTTTAACGAATCAAAGACCAGAAATAAAAGTTTCTTTTACAGAAACAGGCGAATTACGCATAAAGTGTATTTGCGCGAGACTAGCTTTAAATATTGCGGAATACAAAACAGTCCGCAGAACAGCATGGTAACTATGAACTTCCGAAAGAGAGCTGTCGCCGGAAGGTAAACCGCAATACGCTGCCTCGAGCGAACAATATGGTGTCCTCGACGATTGTACACCACGTGAGTGAGTCACGAGCCAAGCTAAGAGTTGGTGGAATCTCTTCGGTCCGCGTGCTCACGTTCCTCGAGCAGCATCCTTTCAAGCTCGTGGACGTCGCGACGAGCTGCGCCCGGTCAAGGTTAAGGACCGGAAAACACCGACTGACTCACCGGCGAGAAGCGACGCTCGAAGTCCAAACGGAACAGAGACCGCAGGCGTGCAGGCCGAGTTGTCGGCGGCGCCCAACGACGTGGTCGGCGAGGACCAAGCCGCGCCAGCCGAAGCAGCCCGCAAAGGCCGACTTGCCCGTTCTTAACCCCACGGCAAAGAGCGATCCCCAGGGTGCCTTCCGCAGGACACGACCCGGCCGTTCTCTCGCAAGCGCCCGACTGGGCCGGTAGGGGCCGCTACCGGTCGACATTCGCGGCCGGAGGACACCTAGCGGAGAGAGAGGGCGAAGGTAGATAGGGAAAGAACCGGCGCCGGGAAAAGAGAGAGCGAGGATCCGAGAGGGAATCTATGGAAAGAAGGAGGGAGAAGTCTCGGCTAAAAGAATGGTGATGTGGAGAGGGAAGATAGGGAGAGGTCTTCCCCAAAGGGGGAGGGCGCGACACAGAAGCTGACGCCATCTCCCACCCGAAGCTCCCTTTTCCTCTCGCTCGGGCTCCCTAAAAGGGGGAGCGGGAACGGTACCTGGGGGAGAGGAGGTCTCCAGTCGTCGTTGTCACCGCGGTGTTTCCTACCTGGATTTTTAGGGGAATGGAGAAAGAGAGACCTGGGAGGAAGGGGAGGAGGGTTCGCGTACACTTCTCGCCCCCTTTCGGAAAGAAGAATGAAATCAGGGTCACGTGGGCTTCCTTTTCAGCATCCGAGGAGGAGGCTTAAGAATAGCGGACAACGGGTGGGAGAGGAGGATGGCCGAAGGAGAGGCTTCTAGCTTCGGCTGGGAACACTGTCGTCGGTGGCGGAGATGCTTGCGCGCTGTTTCATTTTAGTCGTGCCTGCGGAGCCGGGTTGTTAGTTTTCTTTGCCGATTTGTGAAAGAGCGGGGCGGGAAAGAAGCAGCGAAGAAAGGAAGAGGAGAAAAAGAAGAAGGAATTGCGGGGAAGGCGAGAGGGGTCGAAAAGCGAAAGAAGAAGTCGCGGCTGCGCAAAGAAAGATTTGCGAAGTGAGGAAGCGCGCCATTTTCATTTTATGTTATTTACTAACAACGGGAATAAAAAAAAAAGAAACCTGGGGGAGCCGCGTCTGCAAGAAACCACAAGAAAAAAGCGAAGAATAAAATTTGCACTGTAGCGTTTATTTATTTATTATTAATATATATATATTTTTTTTTTCGCCTGCAGTGCCCTCGTTTATAAATTTTTATGGGGAGTCTCGAGAGATGCGGTTTCGGGAAAAGGTGAGATGGAAAGGTGCGAGAGGCGGCCTTTTTTTCCGCGAAGCACTAGAGCCATTGTTTCGTTTTCTTTTTACCATTTACGTCTACGTTTTGTTGCGTTTTCGATAAAGGACCTCGGCTTTGGCTGGATCATTCTTTTCCTTTTTTTTGTTTCCGGCTGTGATATATACTCTCGCGTAGATTGGGCAAAACGGAACGGTTTGAAGGAGGGGAGTTGAGTTGGTTCGTGCAGTTCGAAAATTGCACTTGTGGAGCCCCGGCTGCACGCTCGAATACGTGAGCACTGGAGCACTTCCGAGACAAGCGAGTTGGGGCGCGGTCATGCATCTTCTTCACCTTCGTATTTCCCCTTATTTTTGCTCTTCGTGCGGGTATTAAGGTAATATTTGTTTCTCGATTTATTTTATTTTTCACCTTCTAGTGGGCCTTCTTCGTTGAGCTGCTTTGGTATGATGGGTTTTAAACAGACAGGCAATTTCGTCGCATACACCAACAGACCGAACAAACAATGGGGGCTGTGTTTCTGCGGTGCTTCGCTGCAGAGTTGGTCCAAGTACATTGCTTGTGTTTTTTAAAAGCTATATTCCGCGGATTGAGTGGCGACGAACCCTACAACGGGTAACTATGCTCTGTTTCCTATTGAGTGGATAACGCTGTCAAAGCTGCTGGCGCGAGCTTGGGGTTTGATCTCGCAGATCATTCGCACGCGTTCTCGCGCAAACTAAATCAGGTCTGAGGCTACGCGCTCGCGCCAGTAGCTTCGACAGCCTTAAAATTACACTACCCCCCCCCCCCCCAAAAAAGAAAACAGGTTTTATTTTTGATTTTTGTTAGGCTATTCATTGTGATGTCAGAAGACTATACTCAATCAATATTACGCTAGAGTGTCATGTATAATTTTAATAAAGTAAAAAAACGCAACTAACCGAAACCGAAACTGAACTGGGGAGGAAGAAGAAATGTAGAGGAAGAACAAGATACTGTAAAGCACGTGGTTCTGCAACTTTTTTTTTCAATCAACGTATCTGCAGATCTTTAGAAGCCACAAAAAATAGGTTTCATATTTTTTCTATTTTAATATAAGTGTGTGCCTTCAATGACCAACGACTTTGATTATCTTTGGTGGTTGTGTCTAAACTCATAGAAAGCGGCACGTGACCCCAGAGAAGAGAGTGAGCGCGACTCAGACCGGCCAGTTCTCGATCGGTGGTTTTCGGGCAGAAAGAAAACGAATTTCGAGGCGCAACTTGTGTTCTGGGGAGTTGGGCACTCATATGTCATGTAGAAATAAACACCTTGGCTAGCATAAATACCCTGTCAGTGTCCCTTTAAATGTTCGTACATTTGACTCCCGGCGCTCTCCGGCGTCGCGTCCAGCGAGCCAATCAGAGTGCCGTAGAGAGGACAACGTTCCGTCAAAGAGCAGTCCTCTCATGAAGAACAGTTATGTGCTTCCTTTTGTCATGTTAAGTGGCTCACAGAGGTCATAGCATTCGCTGTATTTCTAGTTGATTCTAAAAAGTAATTACCACAGGTGGTCGTGTGGGTTGCAGTATTTATTTATTTATTTATTGTTTTCGTAGCGTCTATAGTTAAAAGTCTTGGTCATTTTTTTTTCTCTCCGACAACGATTTCAAGTTCCGATATGGTAAAGTTGTCAGGGTGATCCAATCTGTACTTTTAGTGAATCGTGGCACGAGACCGATTTCACAAATACATGAATAATGAAATTATTTGAAATTAATCGAATAACGATCTAAACAAAATTCACGCTTTAGGGCATAAGTTATCTAACTGGAGGAAACCAATCAGTGGAGAGTCAAATATTGCTTCAAAAAAGTAAGTTTACAAAACAAAATATGGACTACACGTTTGGTCATCCTGCCAAACGCGTTAAAAATGCGGTAGCTTTATAGGGCGTCGTTTAGTACCTGGGGTGGGTGCTGCCTTTAGTTCAGGTGGTGCCTGGGGCAGGGTTCTGCATGGAAGCAGATTACGTCACACCGATGTCTCTGCGTGACGCTGCGGGTGCTTCTAATCATCACCACCAGGATACAAAGCATTCGCGCTGAATTTTGGGGTCAACAAGAGAGAGGAAGCGCGCCTCTCCGCCCTTTCCACTGCTCCTCGGTCTGCGCGGTCTTTCTACACCACCTGCCTCTGCTCCTCTTTCTTGTCCTTCCCCCTCCGCCCCTCCCCTTTCCGCTCCGTGCGCTTTCCCGTGCCATCTGCTTCTGCTCCTCTCGTTTCTGCGTGCTGAGCTCGTAGCTCAGTCAGCAGCGCACTCGCTTCCACGCCGGCGGCTGAGGTTCGATCCCCGCACCGGTCGCCGTCTGTTTCAAAATCGTTTAGCGGTTACAGACGAACCGATCGACATATTTCGTGCTTACGCGCCTCCTGAGGTTGGTTGGCCCTATTCACAACTCCGGAGACCTATAGGGGTCGTCACTCTCGAGCAGGTGTAACGATCGAAAACAAGTCGTGCCGTGTCATGTGCCAGCTCGACGTACAACGCTCGGATTTCAGCAGGTAAAAATAAGACTCAAGATGGTTTGTCCCAATTTTGATTCACTACGTTTCAAACCTGCAGTGGTGCGTTTGCGCAAGCGAGCTACCAGGCGCCTGGCCTTCTTTGGGGAAGCGCTGAAACGACCAGTGTGCTGACCTTCTCTCGCACGATGTTCACGCGGTTGAGTAGGTTGCGTCTCGAGCGACCGAAGCTACACGCTGATACGACAGTAAGGACTGAATCGTCGGGACAACTGTTCGCCCTACACAACATGAGAAGCAAATCAAGGCGCACCGAATTTCTTAGGCCATTTTGAATCATGGCCTTCTCTGCGGTCCTGTAATTTCGGCCGTTTACGCTGCCTCGGACCACCGTGCTTTGTACACAACCATTATCAGCTTTAAAGCTTTACTTCGGTGGAGCCAGATGCCAACAACACGCGATCGCGACGGCCAGAAACGAGCAAAAGTGGCGAAAGGACCGGTTCCGGTCAGTCCAGTGTTTATCTGCTAGGTTTTGTTTGTTTTGCTGGGGTCGCGAAAAAAGCTACCGCTTTATTATAAAAAATGCAAACTCAACAATTCCAGTCAATATTTAGTCTAGTCAACTGTCCGTAGCTTCACGCATACTCCCTATATATCAAATATTGCAAAATGATACTCTCGGAAAATACAGATTTTGATTAACACACCCAAGTTTTGGCAGATCGTTTGCGCTCTCCGATGATATTTCCCTCGATAACGAAACTCTACATGCGCCAAGACACCGTCAGAGTATCGGGTACCGTTATCCGAATGAAAAATAACTCTACTAGAACTCCCCCCCCCCCTGCCCCCTCTTATGTTCCGGTCAAAAAGAAATTTGCGTTTTTATTGCTTTTTGAAGCGGCATAGAACGCTTTCAGGAGCTGTGCATGGGCGCCTCCACAACCGACCTTCTGTTTTCTTTCCTCTTGTTACGTTTACGTTACTTGATCATTACCACAGCAGGACAGCTTATTGCCATTTCAGATTCTAATGTCTCCATCTCCCCAGCATTGACTGGCCTTCTTCAACGCCCGCTAGAATCTGGGTAAGACAAAGAAGTTCATCAATGGCGGCTGTAATCCGGCGCGTGTGCAAAGCGTCTATTGAGGGATGCTGTCAAATATTATTTTTTATTACCATTTTTAAATATACTGCAGGCCATTTCCTGGAGAGGCGTGGTAGTTGCGAACGCGCCAACAAAAATAAATATTCACAATACATACAAAATTTCCGGATTTATAAAAAAAGTACAAAAAAATAAGCAGAAATTTCTAGCGTTGTTACGCTGAATCCCGACAAAATGCGCTAGCATTTGGCGTAGGGGTTCGTTGTCCACGTAGAGTCCGTCTGCTCTCCAGGGAGTCGGCGGTTTCGGATGCAGAGCTTTCAGAGGGGCGCGCGTCAACAGCGGCACGTCATTGGAAGCGTGCGAATACGCACTTTCCCTGCTATGCGAGAGGGAAAGTCCACGGTCCAGTTCCGTCCAAACCAAACCAAAGACGGCTGCACGCACCGGGGCAATAAATGCTCACGCACCTAAAAGAAACCATACAGATGAAACAAACTACATATTTGACAAAGAGAGCGAACAGAGCGATGAACGCGTCATGGCCAGTTGCAGTCATATGCAGGGCCACGAACAGCTACTGCCACGGACTTTTTGCCACGCGAGACTGATAATGTGAGCTCGTGAAATACAATACGCCATGAGCATGAAAAACTCGCAGTCATCGGGGTGTTATTCCGTCGCTCACAGGGTGTCACGAGTCGACGCTCTGAGTGTGTTCTTCGTTCCTTGGGCTCAAACAGACTTGCCCACACCCAGTGCGCCTGCGCAGAAACCAAATTATCGTGACGTTCTGCGCATGCACCGTGCCGACAGCAGCCCCGCTGCAGCGGACAAAAAGAGCGTGCCCGAAATATTCGTTGGGGCTTGCGACGTCATGACGGCTTTGTCCAGATTTACCGGAAAATGGTATACAAACTTGGCAGGCGAGATATAAAGATGACATTGCTTTTAATATCTGTATCATGCTTTCCAAAACACAAATTTGCATTTTAAAAGTTGTTAATTTATGTGTGCCAGGGAGACCTTTAATAGACACGCGTCGCTATCGTGCGCGAAATAAACGTAAAACTGAATTTTGGTTGGTTGATAATCAGCGCTGATACCGCCTGTGACGTAAGCAGATTGTAACTTTATGGTTGACACCATAAAACATATGCTAGCATGTAAACCCCCACCGATTCTAATGTGAATATACCGAGATGTTCATGTCATCTGGTTTGTGCTTGTAACTTAAATACGCGACTAGTAAGACAGAGCGAATGTTATTAGTGATTTATTTAGTTTACCACTATGGTTGATAAACGAATAAAACCCTAAAATTGAAAGAACAAAAAAATATTTCGCGTCATCAATAATCGTCAAAACTGTCGCAACACCAAGTTCGGACAATGTCGAAGCATAATGGAGGAACGAGACTTTTCCTTCTTATTTTTACTTTTAACGCTATTTTCGTTAACTCAACTCAAATAAAATGGACCGCCTCCAAAAATATTTTCGCGACAGAAATAAAAACAAAACTAATCAACGCTAAAAAGAAAAAACGAATCCACGGAGCACGGGAGCTTGAAAATTATAAAGCGGTCGATAATCGCGCAATTCGCGACAGGATGGGCGCGGGGAAGGGCCGAGCTCCGTCCCCGAAGGACTCAGAAATAGAATTTGTTCGTAAATTAAGAAGAAGAAACAAATTTCGCGCGTCAACAGCACCAGCCTGTTCCCCCTCTCTCTCTCTACTTGTCCCTTCCTATATCAGCCGCTCTCTTCGATGTTCCCGTTCCCTGAGCGTTTGTTCCCTGTGATGAGCTCCACGTGCTGCCGACCTTGACTGTTCCGGCGAATGTCACTACACCCAGCTTCAGCATACGCTTCGTTTTAACGCTGTCAAAGCGGAATCGCGTATGCATCTACGGGATGTGTTCACGTAATGGCATCAGCACGAACAGCGGGTGAAGCAACTCATCATTTCTTGATTGTGCAAAGGAGTCTGGTGAACACATGCACGAGACCAGACATGTACACGTGACCCCAAAAAATGTAACTGAATACCGTTACTTGTTACTTGCTCAAAAAGTAACTAAATAAATTACTCGTACGTTACTCGTTACCGATTCTCAAAAGGAACGCGTTACATTACCTCCAAAGTAACGAGTTATTTTTCTCGTTATCTTGACGGCAACTGAATTTGTTTCATGGTTTATTGTCTTCTTTTCAGTAGTTGTTGGGTGCAACCCCACCCTGAATTCCGACTTCAATCTTTTTTGACGGTTAATAACTTTTTCTTTATGTATCCTACAGTCATAAAGCTAATGTCAAATTTAAGAACTATTCTTAAAATATACTTTAATGTCTCGATATTACGTTTATTTTTGGTTGTTAGTGAATTTAACTTTTGAATAAACCGCGTTTTCTGATATTGAAAATTTTGTTCCTCAACTAATAACGTCCTAATGACCACGATAATTCTCGTGAACTGTCTGTTAGATGTAGTGAAGTGCAAAATTAAGCAATGAACTGTTACAAAAAATGCACCTTTTTAAATAAAAAATAAAGTTTAAAAAAGTGTTCTTTCATCCTGATATAAAAACGGAATCACGTCAACAAACGAAAATAACGAGACATTGAATTGCGAAGCATCTTTTGATATTACATTTTCCAGAAAGTGCATATCAATAGATTTCACGTGAAGTTCAGTATTCAATCACAAACTTCTCCCCATCAGTGAGGCAAGTTGTCGTTTTCTAATATCAAATACAGGTGCCGACATGTGTTCAAGAATAGCTTGATTTGGATTTGTCGTCATGTGCCACTTGGAACGTCACGTGAGAGACAGAAGTGGCACCAGATGTGTTGGTGTCAGATGCCTGGATGTCCGTAGTGAGCGAACCAGAGGTGTAAAAACAACAAGCGCGAGGCTGCGAGTGGACCACAACTATTTTTGCGCCCGTTTCACTGGTTCATTGGTATGCCCAAATAAAATTGAGGCCGCGAAGTGGTTTCCGGAGGTTAAATTTCCCCATTTTGCGGAATTAAATTGTTTTTTATCAATTGCAGGAATTATTTTTAAATTCCACTATGGCTTACAAGACATTTTTCACCATTGGCAATTTATGTGCGGGGTGTATTTCAAGTGGAACTTTCCACGTACAGCCTATGACGAGGGAGACTAGTCCACCTCTGGTGCGCTTGTCCCGGCTACTCATCTATTCGTTCAGGAATCTAAGCTCGTATACGGTGGCAAAGAAACCCAAAATATAAAAAAACGCGGGTTGTTGTTTATTTTTAACGCCAGATTGCAAACGGTACCAATTTCAACTTACGTCAGATATTAATTCGCTTCAGCTCAGTTTCTAGCAGCTAATGTTGCGTATTTTTAGTTCTTACTTCGGCGGAAGACGCAAAAGTGTTTTCTTAATTTTCTTTCCATCCGCTAACGAGACTTTGTAGCGAAGCAAGCCCGTTCTTCCGCGCGGTTGTTATCGCGTTAGCTGAAGACGCAACTGTTAACGATTGCTCGTTTC
>JAZHYW010034385.1:0-15623 GCA_037355805.1 Ixodes ricinus | reverse complement strand
TACACAGTATTGTTTGTTTTTTACATATGTTTGAAATATGAATGTCATAAAAGATTAATTATCGTTTCCGTCTCGTGCACCAGCGGTTTTCTCGACGTATTACCAAACTCTGCATCATTAGCAGACAGCAAGATCCTTCGGACTGAACGTTCTTTTCTTCTTAGACCCAGAATTTCAGGGTGAAGGTGGAAGGCGACGAAGCGTACGTGGCATTATCACTGGCAGCAGAGAAAGTGAGGCACATCATGCCACTCCACGATTTACGTGTTTATGCGCACATGCGGAATGGTGAGATTCGCGTTGATCCCAGATTATGCTTACTTCACCTCGAAACGCACTGGGCAGCGAAAAAAGTTGTCTTCAGTGTGATTGTTGAGCCTCGTTTATACTCCAGGAAGTTTTGAGGGAACCGTTTTTTTCACACTCGACATGCTATCAATGGGCCCTCCGGCACGAACTGCATGCATGCTACCCCAGGAGACCTGCTTACATGCGCGGTGCGTACCGGAGGGGCCCATCGTACCGTATCGGATGCGCAAAAAAGGTTCCCTGCAGGCTCCGTTATCCGGCCTGGTACCGGACCGCAGGTTGACTCTCGCCGATTACCGGCGCACAAATACCGGTTGGGAATTAGAAACGACCTAGGCTTTTCCGGGAGCGGGAATTCAAGCATAGGGGTGCCGAGGACAGTGAGTACAATTGCTGCGAAGGAAGGTTCCAGAGCGCAGTTAGTGCGCCCGTTTCCGGCTTGAGCGGCGTCGGCGTCGCCGTCGGCGTAACCGCCCGAGGTCAAGTGACCCCAGTTCACGTGACCCCCAGCGTCACGCGGGATCAGAGGCACTGCGATGATGATGACGATGACGATGCTGATGCCGATGACGTCATCGGTGACGTCACTGATGACGTCATCGGCATCCGCATCGTCAGTCATCACTGATGACGTCATCAGTGACGTTACTGATGACGTCATCGGCATCCGCATCGGCATCATCATTGATGACATCATCAGTGACGTCCGTGACCCCCCCTGAGGCCATGTGACATCCCCTCCCCCCGCCCCCCCCCGAGGTCATGGCCCCCCCCCGTACCCTCCCCTCCTCCTCCTCAAGAGCTGCGCTCTAATTCGGCGTTGCAGCGGAGTTTGTAAACGGCTTTCCATCTTTTGCTTCCGACCTTTGGTGTCTGTCCACGAATTTCGGGTTCATTTGTTCTAATTGGGTTTTGAATGAGATGCGAGAAAGTGACGAAACTTTCAGCCCAACACCGGCGCAGCGTGAAGGCCCCAGGCTGCCGCTATAAGCGGGTTCGCTCCAGCCATATCGGGAGTAGGACGCACACCGTCGCAGGCGCCCTACTCTCCACTTCCCAATTTTATCAGTTTCAGAGGCATTCCAGGAGGCGCGAGCATGGGCCGATGGCGCAGAGCCCCTTCTGCTGACGGCGGTGCGCGCTATTTTTCGCATTTCGTTTGAAGTCGGTAGCATCTTACGGGAGTTTGCTGCACCTGGCCATTTGCAAGTGTAAAATTGTTCACGGACGGGAAACGATACAGGGCAGATACGCAATTAACTGAAGAGTCATTCTCAAGGGGTTAACTAAGCAATCACTGTTGTGTTTGTCTGTTAAAGGCTTATTCGGAAATACAGGGACAATTCACCAATATAGTATCTCAATGAATATGTTCATCAATGAATTTGAGCACTTATTTTCTTTTACTGGCGCTTTTTTTTCTTTTTTGAAGATGATAGGCGGAGTGGGTGAAAATTAGCATGGGTGACTTGAGTTCACACCTTCTCCTCAGAATTAACTGAATATCTTTACTAGTTGATTATGCAAAGTAAAAAAAATAAATGTACTGCAATTTTTTCAAAGTAACCTATAACTTTACTTTTTTAGTAAAAAAGATAACTAGATGCAAGTAACGAGATACATACAAGTCTTATTGGAAGTTAGTTTTGGATGCGTTTTTCCATCGAAATGTGTCTGACGAAGCAAGAAGCATGCTCAAAACTTTCTCTTTTTAGGGGGGGAGGGCTAAATGTATTATGTAACGCTGTGTTCTATCCAGGCACTTAAAATTTTTCTCTTGTTTTTAAAATAAATGTTTGCGCAAAGTGACAGCCTCTTCGTGCAGTATTATAGCAAACCTTTTTTATGTGTTTCTCCTCAATCGCAATCATATTAAGAAAAAGCTCCTTCAGAAATCTTACCGTATCTACTCGAGAAAGTATCTAAAGTCTTTTACGTTGAACAATGACATTCTTGTAACCACCCTTTACGATTGTAAATTTGTTCGCTTGAATTAATGTCTTTTTTTACGATTTGTACAAAGATTACATACGATGTTTGTTTTGTTATATGTACATGTATAGTTGTCAAGATATAGCCTTCAGCTCTTTACTGCACTACATACGGTAATCTTTCTGAACAAATATTGCCGTATGTACTCGAGTAAAGAGCTAACGGTACTTATGACGAGCACTGTCATCTATTTGTAACCACCTTTACTGTGGTACACTTGTCTACTCGCCTCAATTAGAATTTTTTTACGATTTGTATAAAGGTTACATATGCTATTTGTTTGGTTTCACGTAATCAACTATACATGTACAGTAGATCTGAATGTTTCGCTTGTTTCTTGTGGACTGGATGCACGAACTGAAAAGCGGACAGGGACTATTGTCAAGCATTTATGTTTCTTGCGTCTGTCCCCCTTTCGTTGTTCCGAAGACAATAAAGTTCAATTCCAAGAAAAACACCTGTTTATGTGCCACGAAACCCTTTGCCTTCTTTTTCTCGCGTAGAATGCAGCTATTGAATAGCCCTGCTGCAAAATGTATATCGCTCTCTGCAGCACCAAAAGGATTGCTGGGAACATCCCGTATAGAACCTGCTGCAACAGACGACGAAGACCTGGGTCATAGAACCGTCAAACACAAAGTTGGAGCCGAAAGTTCGCGGATCGCGCCAATTGGCGGTCGTCGAAAAAGCGCGAAGTCATCGTCGTGATAGTCCAATCGATGCGCTCCGTCAACTTGCCAGTACCTTTATGTTTGACGAGTTTAGAGGCCTGAAGGACGTTTGATATGAGGGTCTGCGGGTGAATGAAAGGTGACCATTGCGATATCCGCTAACCCTCTCTCTCCTTATATTTTTTGTTAGCGTCATGTTATAGATGCTGTGGGGGCAAGGAGGGGCGAACAGGACGTTCCCATAATCGTTTCTGTCGCTCGATCTCAGCCTTCTGAGATTTTTCGCAAAGATAAATTATGACGATATGGCACAGCAGGTGCCTAGATGTTCACGTGGGGCAGAAATAAAATCGTTGCGGAAAAACGCTGTCTGCGCACAGTTAAATTTCGGTAAATTGTCTCTCGACATCATTATTTCTTGCGTTGCATTTTTTTCAATGTAGATTTATTGATTAGTTTCACGAACTGCTTGGCAAAGTAGGCGGCACCAAGATTTGTTCGTAAACAGGGCCTTCCTTACTCGAGCAAATGGTATGCATAGTGTTTACGTTGAGCTTTAATCCTTAACATGGCGAAGCTTAGCTGGTGTTCCTTTCCGTGGACTGAGACCGTGTGGATTTTAAGACCGTGAATATTAACTGGAGCCTTCTAGCAGTGACTGCTGACGTATCCTGATAGAAAAGAAACTACTCACGATCTGGGAATGCGCTCATCCAACAAGGTTGGTGATGTTCCCGCGCATTCGTCATGGCTCCGTCGCCTGACGGTGTAGAAGACGTTCTCGGTGGGGGAAACCGCCACGAACGTGGCATCAAACGGCAATGACTCGCAGACGACTTACCTCCTCTTATTTTGGAGTCACGGAAGGTATTATGCAATCTTGCGCTAGCATCCGAGTGCCCCTGTGAAATTGAATGAGGAATCTATTTTTGGTAAAATCGACGTACCACAGAACAGGCTTAGAATAGCTACGAAACGATTCTGCCGAGTCTGCTCGGTTTATGTGTTAGTTTAATACTATGCTGAAAAATCAACAATAGTCTTTTTTGTTGAGGGGGGGGGGGGGGGCGGCATTAGCTTCAGCCAGTTGTTATAATCTAAATACACGGTGTCCCCTCAAAAATATTGTGCAGTTTTTTATTTTTTTGCATTGCTAAAATTAACGACGCATTTCGAGCAGATCTATCTCCACCATAATATGTAGCGCAAGCGGTTCAAACCAGAAGCCGAAGTTTCAAAACTAGCCATTGTTTTATTCAAAAGTTTTAGGTGATTTTTAGAAAATTTTATTAGGAAAATGGGGACCATGGGTGTCCTCGAATAGCTGGAGCTCAATGGCACCAGCTACCGGAAATGGCCCCCCTTTTCCAATTGAAAGGCTCAGCAAGGCACTTAGAACGATCGAACAAAATAACGTCTAATTCTTAATCCTCGGCACCTGGTTTGGACCGCTAGTGTTGCATTAGGGAAGAGAATGAGCGTTCGGCAGTACCTGAGTCTATTTTTGCGGTAAAAAAATAACAAACTTGAAATTGTTTGTGGGGCACACTCTATATTTCACTAGAGATATTCACTGAAAAACGTTTGTATTTTCGGTTTAATGCATCCCCAAATAGCTTGTAGTCGCCGAGGCCTTTGGTCCTTCTCGCTCCGTGACATCGAGTGCACCACCATATGCAACAATAGCGGTCGCTGCAACCTCAAAACCTTTATAGTTACTTACGTTTCACAGATAGCAAGAAGAAAAAAAACAAGACTAATGGAGAGAAAAAATATGATGCGTAGTTATTTTTAATGTTTTCACCGTACTTAATTATTCCATTATTAAAGAAGGCCAAGTGTTTAAACAAAACAAAATGTGGTCCTTGACGAGAAAGAACAATAATGGGATGAAATGCAGGCGAATTAATTGACGGGAAGCTACACATACTTATTAGTCAAAAGTTTAACAATTTATGGCATGCCAGTTCTATGAATGATTATATTAGCTTTTCTCATTCTCACTTCTCAGTAGAAATTTGGTGGTCGTGGACAGAAGAAGGAGTGTGTGTGGTGGGGGGGGGGGGTTCCGCTGCCAAAATCTTATTTTCCGTTTCTGTATGTTCAAATATGAAATAACTAAGATCCCTTCTTCAAAGCACTAAATCAAATACTTGATCTCCACGATACATCGCTCACCTGTCTTGTATATGACGAATTTCTCAATACACGCGATTGTTTTTACCTGGAGCTTACTTTAAAAAGTTTTATTTTAGTTAGTTTAAAATTATCCGCAGTCATCTTTTGTTTCAATGATGATTCGTTCGGTACGAGCATATTCGTGAAAGGTAGAGCACTTCTCAAATTCGAGCCTTCGGTGTTCTAGTGTTTACAACCGCCATTTTCAACACAACGGAGGCCATGCTCGAAGAGACGCTAGTGAATACATACAGATATGCCTTCATAATTCACTTATCACGTTAAACAATGCGCCATATCTTCACATTCATGTTAGTAGGATCTCCAACGCATGCTTGTGATGACTCACCTGTATCACAGGGCGAAATTTTCTCTTGAAGAGAGCCTTCAAGGATGAGGTTGTGCGTCGTGCCAACGAATATGTTCTCATCAGTCGCATACGGCAGGTGCTGGCAGATGGCGTGGACGCCACCAGTTCCTTTTGGCAACTGAAAAGGGCATGAGGGGAAAATCAAGCTAGAAGTGTCGAAAACATGGGTCACTTTCGTACTGATCCATAATCAAAAAAAGAACGCACAAAAACAGGGACACACGAAACATAAATGCAAGAGACGGGCGTTCGTCTGTCTGTACGTGTCTTGTGTCCCTGCGTTCTCTGCGCCTCCATTTGTTAAGATTGAAGCACTGACAGCTTAAAGGAGGATGAGGGTCTTGAAGATAAAAAAATAAATGCACAATTCTTATTTTTCAAAGCTTAAAACGTTGTCTTCAGAACAAAAAGTATCTCCTCACAAAATATGATCATTAGGTTCAATATCTAGCTTTTTATGAACAATGAATGGAAAGTATCAATAAGCCTGATGTAAACTATAAAAAAAAATCTAAGTAATTTTTGTTTACTTTTTTTTGTCAAGTGGCGTTGCTTTACGGATGTCTTCACAATGTGTTTGGGAATGGATTTTTATAAACTTGGTACCGTTGTTTTTGTAGTCATTCAGCTACATCGTAAAGCGTTTACCTTTTTGCACCATGTTTAATATATAAAAAGTAATTAGCTGGGACTCTAGGTAACGACTATCCCTCACATTTTCTTCTGAGGATGTTTATTTATTTAATATGAATAGCGTCATTTTGTTGCTATTTTAGTAGCTGTAGGATGTATGGTACACACTTAAGAAATGTCTTGTGAAGTTAAAAAAATATATAGAGAGAAACCGACAAACCACCCGTACAAATTTACCTACTTAAAATTGTACAACTTTCTATACCCCGTTTGTTCGAGACAAAATATATTAAATCTAATTGCAGATTCATCATCAGCGAATTACAGTCGTGTGCTGAATCTGAATCACACGTCTAAAGAAATAATAAAGCACTTCTAAGAAGACTCATTCGCAGGGTGTGGAGTGGGGCGTGGTGAGTCCAGAATATCTCCTTATTGTGCCGCTGCCATTGAGATTTAGGCATTACAAGATAAGAACGTTCAAGAACCAATGGCGAAGCAAGAAGCCTGGACATAAGAAACGACGTCACGAGTGTCTTAATGGGAAGCTGAAGAGGTACTTGTATTCAAAAAGCAGTACAAGTTGTAATGTAGACACTTTAAAATTATATGTATCTTAAGTTGTCCTTCGATTGCATCAGTAGAGCGTCGTAATAGCCAATGAAAATTTCGACGTAGAACCACACCTGGTGGCGCGCCGAGGGTAGGAAGGGGCGAGAGCGGAGAGATAAACTATCAAGCGGGGTCAGATGACCCTTGCACGCCACTAAGCTGGCTCGGTGAGGCCGTCGATGACGTCACGACGCTCTGGACGGACAACAGGCGGCAGAGAGGATCGCCGCATTCCCGGAGGCAATCGCTGCACGTATTTTCTCAACATGAATGCGGTTTACGTCTACTTCTGCCCAAGATAAGTCCGTAACTGAATTCACGGTACAAGAAGCTATAGAAGTCCGCTCCAAACTCGGATTCTTTGAAAACTGATTCAGCTTTCCTTTAAAGGCCGACGTACAACCTCGGTTTTCTGCAGGGAATACAGTTATCTTAGCGCTCCCCTCTCCTGAACTGCGAGGGGAGCCAAGTTGGGGCAAGGTAAAATGATGAAGAGGGATATTGCGCGCGCGCAGCTGGCCAGTAGGCAGCGCGCGCAGCTAGTCAAGTAGGCAGCGCGCTCGTGGCCTAACGGTTATCGCGCGTGCCTCCCACGCGAAGAGCCAGGGTTCGATTCCTGGCCGCGGTGTGACGCATTTTATGTATGACTCTCATGTTAATGTTCTGGTGAATTCGAGAACAGTGTTGTTTGTTCTAGGTCGAATGTTCTACGCGTCGGACTTTCTCCGCCGATTATTCCAGAAGCCCACGCAGTGCACACAAGGGGCTTCGCGTAGCGAGTCAGAGTCAGTCTCGCCCCAGCGTTCGACTCTGCACTTACGCCGACTTCGACGCCCGCGAACGCTCTGCTGTTATCTTCTGTTTCCTTTTTATTTTTGGGCACAAGTTCGCTTCATTAAACGTTTAGTTTCTTCAGTTATCACCGCCTCATTTATTGTCATTCGTTACAAAATAGTGAAAAAAGAGGCGGGCAAAAGTGGAGAGCGCGAAGTGTACGTCGGCCTTTAAGGTGTCGGTGGCCAAAGAGTCCAGATTAAAAGAAGCTGACCCGACTGAAGTATACACACAATCTCCAATTAAATGGTCAGTACCCCAACAAAAAAAACAAAAAAACAGCAGCAAGACAAAAACAACAAAACAACAAGGATTGAAATTAAAAAAACAACATCATATTGGGAAAGAGTCTAGTGGACGGGGGAGTGGGGACATCAATGTCCCACCTGGGAATAGGGTACAGACCTGCAGAGGTGCCCACTCCACAAAATTCGGTATGAAAAAAAAGTACAGATTTTTCATGGCAGTAGTTTGTCACGCCCGGATTCCTTGCGAGACTCGCACACAAGTATATGGTAGCGTTTAAACAAAATTTCCAAATTAGTGCAATGAACGATTAACCACGATACGTAAATTTTAACACTATCAGGATTGAAACCAAAGATCCGCTCACCGAAGTGATACCCAGCTTGTGGAACTTTCGGTCCACATCCCAGGCCTTAATGTGTTCTTCTCGGTCAATGGAAGATGCCGACAACAGCAGGTTATGAGGTAGGTATAGGAGCACGTTCACGTCGTTCTAGGAAAATAACGCAGAAAATGGAAAATAAAGTGTTTTATCAACCGCGCCAATAAAAGTCACAATAACGCTGTCTCCGGTAAAATTTGGATGGTCACTGATTTGCCTCAAAATTGGTTTAACCCGCTAATAGGCACACCGTAACTAGTGTCCCATATTTCAAGTCGCAATATTTTTTTCTTCGAAGTTTTTGAAGTTCCAAATTTGGCGTGAGAGGCTGAAAGGCTCTGCTGGTACACTAAAAAAGTGACGTCAGATGTCGCAAAATGCGCCAGTATGGAGGCATCACAGCTTGGTCCGGACGAGTAACAAGAAGTTTGATGGTGGGGAATGAATGTTTGTTAACCTCATGCCACCAAAACAGAAGTAACAGGCACAAAATACCGCGCTATTAAGACAGCCTACTCGACTTGCAAGTTGTGCGTGCGACGACACCCCACTGGAGCGCGCGGGAAAATCTGAATGCTGTATTTGACATCAGCTTGATTTGCTGTTTTCTCAAGATAACTTCTTTATTTAGAGTTTATAAATTGCGTACCGAAAAGAGTAAAGCTTAGGTATTCAAAAGTGTGTGTTTTCTGCGGGTACTGCAAATACTTGATGCTTAATAAAGCATGAACAGGCAAGGAATATTTGTTTTCTATACGAGGGAAGTAAAAATATTGATGCCGACACTTTATAAATTTTTAACCACAGCCGTGTATTATTATATATATAATATATATATATTATATATATACATGTTAAAAATGTAAAACTTAAATGAAGTCACGTAGATGTACGACAACACCGCCCGGAAGGACATGGAGCCGGTCAGTGGTGTTTCAGGAATTGTGTTCCACTCGCCCGCGCAAAATAGTTTTGTTTTTGTTTTTAATTTTTTTTAAACTTTCGTCTTAATCTTTTACTGCTCGTGTGGCTCTTCTCCATGTGATATTCATTAATTATGTTTCATGATGATTTTGCCTTTAAAACGGTTAATGAGGTCCAATATTAGGGGAAGGGGTAGCAATTTTAGCGGTACTCTTTTTTGGTTAAAGCACTTGAACGCAAAGCTACTTAAGGCCAATTTTGTTTTAAATTTTTTGAACGAGACTTTTGAAATGGCTTTAGAAAATAATAATGAGACAGGCATAATATTTGCGTATACTTTATAACAAGTGAAGTAAAATAGAGGACGCACACGGCTCTAAACTTCAAGACTTCCAAATGTACCATGTCCCACTACAAGCAAGACCAATTCGCCAAGGTAGTTTATGCGACTGTGCAAAATCCAATTTTACTAGTGGGAAACTGTTTTTATAGGAAGAAAGCAGAACCAATGGTTCATTTCTTTCCTCGTCCTAAGCAACGGTCAACGCGAACCGCTGCGCAGCCGCCTAAAACCGCCTCGTCAAATGGGCCTTTTATATCTTTGAAGACTGTGCTTAATTGTGATAAACTCACCTGATGCGCTTTGAACTCTTTGCTAATGAAGAAGTAACTTCCTTCTTTCGACGCTGACCAGACCGTGACGTATCCAGCATCATCTCCCGTCACGAAACCAGCAGTTCCCAAGAAGTCCACCGCAGTTATAGTCTTGGGACTGTGTTCCTGGAATAATTGGTACATTTAAAAAGATCGATCACCCCCATCAATACTTCCGTAATAAAACAACAACAAAAATATTATCTTTACAACCCATAATATAGTACAGAATGTCCCCAAAAACAATTTACAGGATTGTTTAGACTGCAAAAATAAACTACGCATCGCCGAACGCTCATTCTCTGCTAAAAGGTAGCGCTGGAGGTCCACACCAGATGCCAAAGTTTCAGCACGAACCGATATCTTGATGAAACGTTAGAAGTGATTATCTGAAAATTTTAATGGGAAAATGGGGCTCTTTTCCGCCCGTTTTCGGTTTCTGGCGCCATAGAGCTCAATGTATTCGAGAGCTGTGTCGGCGGCCATTTTCTTTTTGAATTTTCAGAAAATCTACTTATAACTTTTGAATAGGATAATCCATTCGTGCTGAAACTTTGGCGTCTGGTTCGGACCTCTAGCTCTACCTTTGGGTAGAAAATAAGTATTCGGCGATGCGTTGTTCATTTTTGCGAAAAAAAAAAAAAAAAAACTACCCTGTAAATGTACACTCTGCGTATAATTGACGCGTGCACACTACGGCGTAGCGCGAGGTGGAGTGGCGAACGTCCTTACGGCAGTAATGGCGTCTAGTCGGTCGAGGAACCCGTCTTTTCCTCTCCTCCAGAAGCATAGGTGTTGGACCCCAAACGTCAGGAACAGGTCTTCCTCGGCCGGAGGAAAGTGGCAGCCTAATACGGGCGCCGGATTGGCCTGAACGAGCAGAAAGGGACAAGAGAAGGAACGATTTACAAATACCATTTACGATAAACAAGGCATGATAGCCAGTACTACGTAAAAACAAAACCTGTAAAAATGTATTTTATCCTACTTATCTGTTCTACTTATCCGTAAAACAGATTTTGGTAAAACCTATTATTTTAACGGATCCCATCCTTCCTTGTAGCATCACCGAATCGAACCAGTAACAACGAAAGTTTGTTGCTGTCAACGCGAAGACAGTGTTTTTAATAGACAAAAAGTAACTTTGCTGGTGTTCGTTCAATTGCGTCAATATTATGAAAAGTTACTACAGCAGTCTTTTTTAATCTTTGTATTATATATTTCTGTTTGTTTCTTGGTCTGCGGTGTATTGCGCCGTTATGTTATGTACTCATTGGGCATTATAGTTTTGAAATTAATTAAATGGCAAAAAATATATAACGCATTTTATAAAGTTTTGTGTTTTTGCTTTATAGACACTTCAGCGGTACGCAACATAGCTAACGTAAGTCTGGCTTAATCAGGGTGGCCAGTTCCGCTTATTATAAGTAGATTCCGGATTCTTTTTCACCGAGTCGCTGGAAGATTTCTCCAGTCGCTTGTCGCATATTTTGCGCTTATTCGCGTTTTTTTTTCTGCAAATATTGTGTTTTAGTGCTCGTCGTGCTCACTGACAGAGATTTTGTCGTCAATGACGCGAAAAACAGCATGAGTACAATTATGGCTATTCCTATCACCGTTTGGCACCGCGGCTGGGCGGCTCAAGCTACCGTTCGTCACAAAGTACAGAACTATTACTATCTATTAATTAATGTTTTGGCGCCTCGCCAGTCGGCAGTCACGCGATTATCGTGTCCAGTTAACCACTGTACTTGGCGCAGTATGACTTCGATGCGGTCGAAGTATGGGAAAGGATACTGTAGAGAGTGGTAAGAGGAAACACAGCTTGAGGACTGGCTACGACCAGTCACCAGAGACGATAAAAAGCATCGTGAAAATACTGTATGTGCGAGATCCGCGCTCATTATGCCGACCTCGTTCAGCATATGGCAACAGAAAAACACGTGAAGAACTCTCGGGCACTTTCCAGTTGCACGTTTGAACACCATGGGCCTCACCAAATCGTCGCCTCCAAGAACGATACCAGAATTGGAGCTCAAGCTGGCATGTTACTCAACGTGCCATGCCACTATCCGCTCTGTGGATCATCTCGGCGAGCTGATACAGTTGTCCACTACGTGCGAGGTAAAGTTGCACCGAACAAAAGGCGGAGCACTAATAACGAAGGTTCTTGCCACTTGCCTGCTTGAGGACCTCGTCAAGGACATAGGTATATCGCATTACTCATTATTGATTGATGTGAGCACGGACGTAGTAACACAAAAGCAGGTCGCTGTCGTAGTTCGATACTTGAGTACATCACTAACGAAACTGGCGTGCACGTTCCTGGGACTCTACACGCTCGAGGTTCAAAGCACCCAACATATTGCACAACACCTAGACTTCATGACCAGTGTGGGTCTGGCTATCATGAGGTGCAATGGAATTTGAACAGATGGCTGCAACGTTATGGTTGGGAAAAACAATTCCGTGTACACTCATTTGCGCCGAAAGAGCGAGAACCTCGTGCTGGTCGAGCGCGTATTCCACTCAATTCAACTCTTGTGCAAGCAGGGCAGTAGAGGTGCTTCTACGGAGCCTAGAATTCCAGGTTGGCCGTTCGTACAGTTGGTGTTCTCACTGTGCATTGCGACGTGAGGAGTACGACATATTTTAGAGATTGATAAACAGCGGCAAAGAACCTTTGAAGTTGGTTCAGCTTTCGGGGACACGGTGGCTTTCCATCTCCAGCTGGTGCAAGCGTATACTAGAACAGTGGGAGGAACTCAAGCTCCACCTTACCCCTTGCAAGGACAAGTACCTTTGCTATGACGCTAATATACTGTTCGAAATGTATCGGGATCCTATAAACAAGTTGTGCCTAGAGTTCCTGAAGCCCTTGCTGCAAGAATTCTCAAGAATCCAATAAGCTGTTCCAACTTCGAAACTGGAAGAAGAAGAAAAGAGATGGTGCTATGGAGAATCTGGCAGCCAGGAAATGGCGCCGGCTACTCCAACTTGAAACTGGAAATTTACTGAAATTGGTTGATCGCCTTCAAAGCCTGTTCCGATCTATGATTTGCAGGGTGGTCAACCGCTTGTACATCACTGCTGCCGGAGAGGGGCTCCTTAGAAGTCAACCTGGAGGACAGCGCGACCCATCTTCTAATTTCTGCAGTGGATTTTGGAGTCAAATTCAACACCGAGATGGTTGCGTCCAAAATAAAGGCAGAGCAAGAAAGAGATGTACGATTAAGATGCCGAGACTTCATTTTTGAGGCTGCAAGGCGAGTGCAGCACAGGCTTGCACAACAACATTCAGCTTTTGAACTCCATGAATTCATCCTCGCCGCAGAGTGTAGTGAACCAGAGTAAAGCGCCCCTTTAGGATATTCCTCTCCTCAAATTGCTCAAGGGAGATGTAGGTCACCTGGACATTGAGTATAAATCGCTGTGCCTTCTTCCCTGTAAAGATGCAAACAACAAAACCGGCGTTTCTTTTTGGGTTGAAGTGTTAGATTTCAAGGATGCAAGCAGCGAAAGCTGTTTCAAGGAAATAGCAGAGTTTACTCAGTCGTTGTTGGCCATACCCCTCAGCAATGCGCACGTCGAGCGCGTGTTTTCACACATGAACGTTGTGAAGTAGCGCTACCGGAACAGAATGAAGAATCCCATGCTGAGCGGCATCCTGCACACATGTTATGGCGTCCAGTTTCGAGGCGTCTGCTGCCGCGAATTTCAATCAACCGCAAAGATGTTGCAGCTTTTTAACTCGAAAAACATGTAGGGTTCAGAAGAAGTGGAGGCAGAGGATTTTCCAGATGGGTCGGACACATTCGACGATGACTGTGTGTAGTTGAGGCGTTAATCATGCACTGACACAATTAACATACTTAGTTGCTTTTGCACTTCGCCTTCGTATTTGGGCGTGTTCTTTTTCTCATTTTAATATTAATAAACTATTTTCAATAATGTGTACATTTATTGAACTTCCGCTTGTTTTGGGCTTCTTCGCGAAGGTCATGCCGCTTTCTTTGCACTTTTTGGGGACGACTATTTGTTTGTTAGGTTTGCCGCATCTGGCCACCGTGGGCTTAATGTATTTGAGCACGCAAGCAAAACATGCTAACACCGGAAAGCAACGCCCTGGTGCTTTCGTTTTGTTTATAAATTAGCAGCAAAGAGTATCGACCTACGCAAAGGTTGTTCAATATTTACGTCGCGTACGACCAGCAATCACAACAAGAGTTACCAGAGGGTCACCGGTACAGCAGCAACTCATAATCGAGACAACAAAGCTGCATCTTGCATACATTCTAGTACGGCGAAGTGTTATCTCCAGAACTATGTTGCTGTTATCGTTTTAGTCATTGTGAAAGCAATCAACGTAACATTCTGAGCGAGGCATTAGTTTGTGTGATAGGAGTACAACTCTAGAAGCTCCTTTGTTTGGGAACTTGATTGTCGTCTGGCTCGCAAAACTTGGTATCGCGTCTTTCTTTGGGGTCATAACCTCAGTCTGATGAAAAATAAATTAAAAGAAACTTTTGCTTTCCGATTGGGGCGGAAAGCACTATCTGTGACCGTATTTATTTAAACAATTCGCATAGAACCTTAAAAAAAAGCAAACAACAACAAACAAAGACAAGGCTCACTTGTCTACTGCTAATTGTATCAGAACAAAAAAAAAATGCCAATGGCGGCGGTTTTTATAAGTTTATATAGTAATGTGAAATTATACCATTATCCCGCGAGGTGTCTTTGAGAACTTAGCACAATGTTTCACATGCCCAGGATATTAGGGGCGAAGCTCCTTAGGTATCCACACGATGGAGAACTCCACGGACGGATGTCGTGACGTCAACAACCCGGAAACTCCGTCCCCGGCTCCGCCGCGTGCACCTGCGGAGCTTTCGTGCTGACAGTACGAAGCCTCCGCGCCTCTGCCACGGAGGAGAACGGCGCCGCGAGGCGTCAAAAAGAGATGACGTATGTCTCACGTGATGCAGCGCTCCGCGGAGGAAGGAGCGGATTTCTCCTTCGTGTGGATACCCCCTAAGAGTATCCACACGAAGGAGAACTCCGCGGACGGATGTCGTGACGACAACATCCCGGGAAACTCCGTCCTCGGCTCCGCCGCCCACCTGCGGAGCTTTCGTGCTGACAGAACGAAGCCTCCGCGCCTCCGCCATGGAGGAGAACGGCGCCGCGAGGCGTCAAAAAGGCATGACGTATGTCTCACGTGATGCGCGCTCCGCGGAGGAAAGTGGCGGACTTCTCCTTCGTGTAGATACCGTATCCACACTAAGGAGAGCAGCGTCCAGTGCTCGTGCTCCTGCTCGTGAGCTCACGTACTCGTGTAGGACACAAAAAAAATAGATGAAAAAAAAATATGTTTGCGCAGTCGACAGGATCTCGAACCTGTGCGGGGAGACCCCAATGGATTTCTAGTCCATCGCCTTAACCACTCGGCCACGACTGCGGGACGAGTAGGGGCTCTGAGATGTGGTAGTAACTCAAGAGCTGGGGATGTCATGGATGAAACGTTGCATGTAGCCGCTCAACGTCCATACAGGAGAGGGCGCTGCGGTCAAATGCGTATATAATCGCGTTAAACTTTGCATGCATTGGCTCAACGTTTATAGACGAGAGGGCGCTGCGGTCAAATGCTCAAATGCGTATATAACCCCGTTCCATACCACACATTCTCTTTCTGACATGGATGAAAACGAACGAAAGGCTCGGCATGCTGCGGCTCAGCGTCTACGCAGACAAGCACCACCAGAGCTTCGCCCCAATCAGCATCATTCACCACGTGGAGATGCGGTCAATTTGTTTT
>JAZHYW010034384.1:0-47857 GCA_037355805.1 Ixodes ricinus | reverse complement strand
GGTGTCTTGAAAACTAAATTTTTCGTACGCACATTTAAATTTATCTTTTATAGCTGGTCACTATTTCAGAACGTGACTATAGGCGGGGTTGCTTACCGAAGCCCGCAAAGCCGTACGTGATCTCGTGGCCGATGACGACGCCTATCGTGCCGAAATTCAGGTACCTGCAAAATACCACAGGCAAGGTGACACTTTACCGAGGGATGACATAAAGTCATTCAGTTAAGCGGCATGCCTTTATTTTTCTTGCTCTATTACGTGAGAGTATATCTCCCGCTTCAAGCACTTAAGTTTGACTGGTAACATAGCCGCCATTTTTGTGCCACGATCTTTGGTCGAATGTTGCCTTGATCGCGATGTTGTAGGTGTCGCTGCCAAAGGATACCACATTAGAAGAACTTAGAAGCAGCCTTTCTTCTAACCGTTGCCTACACAAAACAGAACATTAGGTGACGAAATGCATTAAATAAGGAAGCTAAAAAAAGAAAAAATAGAAGGCACTTCAGTAGGGGTAGGCGAATAGTGGTTCAGACCGAGTAGCGCTGCGTCATTCATACCCTTCATAGTTCTAAAACAAATCCAAGACACACTGTCTCTCTCTGCAGTTTTAAAGCTAGGAATGACTCTACGCTATTCGAATCAATGGATTATTCATCTACTCCCACATATGATGTAAAATAAATTAAATAAAACAACGTTTTCTTTTTTAACTTTTAATATGACACCTGTTTTAGTTTAAAAAAAATCGACTAGAATATTTAGCGAAATATTGACGTCGTCAGACGCAGTTTAGATAGAAGTAGCCCTACTCTAGTCCCCGCTCATTAGCGAAGGGTGGTTAGCTAGCTACGCTTAGTTGCTCGGCTCTCATCTGGAGAAATGATTGACGCCTGAAATGTTTGTTGTAAAATTCGGTTCTCCTTGCCGTGGTTAGACTTTTTATTTGACATCATTTTATGTTTAAGAAAAAAGCGATATAGATAGAATCATTACTGTTAAAAAAATATCACGAGATCGCCTTTGCGACGTCACTTTCACACGGTAACACACAATGCCGCCAGTGGTTTCGGCGAGCGGTTTATACACCCCGTAATTCGTTGGGTTCGTCTATTTGAATGAGTGGGAGTCGTTTGCGCACTCATCGAGGAGTTTAGCAGAAGATATCCTCAACCGACGTAGTTTTGAGCTAACAACTGTCACAAGTACACGCCTTCGGGAGCGCAGTGCGGATGCTTGTTTTTGTAGCGGGAATATCCTAAGCCAGGCACCCCATATCAACTATTTTGCTTGATCCGGCTTGATTTGTTTGTTTGCGCGTTTTTATGATGTAAGAAATGTGTCGGTTCATGCAAAAGCGGACCCGGCACTATGATAATCGTGCAACCCTGGTGATTGCAACCATGGCATGAGTAGTGAGAGGTAACCTACAGATAAGCATTTACGAGCCATTTGGCGTAGGGAAAGGCCACGAAGATATTGAGTCCCGTGATGAGGATGGGAAAGCGGGGAAGGTGAGTGCCGCTCAATTCGCGGTTACGGAAAAAAGATTGCGATTGCTAAGCACGACGCGGGACGCCACCTAACGCCGTCGCTCCGGTACTTGGCTGGTGAGCAGAGAAACGGCGTTTAGAAGTTGCTCTTGTCGATGGAGGTTCACACAGAGTTCGTGACTTTTTTGGTTTTGTGTTTTTTTTAATATTTATAGACGACTTACTGTGGTCTGTTGAGAGTCAGCATGGGGGAACGAAGGATCCCGAGCGGGTAGACTGCGGGAGAGAAAGTGGTAGAACGGAGGTCAGACTCATTTTTCTTTTGGCACATTTCTGGGAAGCTAGTCTACTCAGAAGTGAAAACACACTCACTCGCATAGTTGCCACGAATGTCATAGTATGCATTCACAACCAGGGGATTAGTCGCCCACTCCCTGAAGAAAACAAAACAGCAGCAAATTTGCAAATTTAGGGCGGGCTGAAGACTATGCCACGCACACTGGTAATAGCGGTCGGTTATGACTTCGACTAAAATAGTGACTTATTCAGGAGAAGAAAATATTAGCTCCAGGTCAATCGCATTTTTATAAAAGGATCGATCGATGGCGGAATGCTTTTTGAAGTAGAAATGTCGCTTCCATCCTGTGTTACGACCGCGGAAATAGCTGAACGTGTCTTTAAGGGTAGAACTTAAAGTTGGAAATAAATCTCCATATTTTGCTTTTTCAAAACAAAGAAAAACATTTTTAGCAATGGAGTTTATGAAGACCGTAAAACTAAAGAGGGTTCTCAGTAGCGACCAGCTTTTGAATGTTTATCAAACTTTGTGCTACAGCCAAATGAATTTCAGAAAATGTGTTTTCACAGCGCTCAATAATTTTTTTATTTTTATTTATTTATTTTTATTTAGTAATACTGCTAATCTCACATGGAGATCATAGCAGGTGGGGTACAAGCATAATGAAACACAATACACAAAGTCAACTGTACAGGCACTCACATCCTCCGCCACACAGTAACAGACAGCAAAAAAAATATTATACTAAACGCGCGGCAAACAAATCAAGAGATCCCTGCTCAATTGTCTCTTTGGGAAGCTCGTTCCACTCCACCACGGTCCGTGGAAAAAACGAATATTTAAAACAATTATTACGAGGCATGAATGGAACTATGGAAAAACTATGTCTTTGTCACGTAGAATAGCCCTGTGAAAAAGTTATATAATCTTGCACATTAATTTTATAATACCCATGAATAATCTGATACAAAAATTTTAATATAGGCGCTCTTTAATTGAATGTGTTAGGAACCAACGCATAACAACTTACTTTTCTTTGTCAACAGGCTTCGTTATTTTTGAGAAGTCCCTGGCAAACTCAAAACGCCGAACTTTGAGGATATTCACCAGGAAGTGGTCGTCGTCGATCTCAAGCTGCGGGAGCAGAGGTGTTTTAATATTAGATGATGTTTGAAAAACACTACGGCTTGGCGGCGATTAAAGGTTTTAACCCGATTTATCGCCACCTTTTAATCGATTAATTGGTCTCGTTTATTTCTACACATAAAATTAAAAAAGTAATTTGTTTTCTTGAATATGTGATAAACGAGGCAATAAACACTTTCGACTGGGAATCAACTTCTACACGTAGTTGAGAACAGCCCAAAGACACTAAGACTCACAAATTATTACTTCGGCTGCATGAGGCCAGAGGTTCTTGATATTCACGGTCAAGAACGAACACCTCCCTTGATTGTTCACAATAGTCTCTGCTGCGCTAAACGGACACACGCACGGCGTTGAAGTGGCTGGAACACGTATAAGCTTCTTTATCTGTTTGGAGTTACAAATCTCGCCTCTACAGTTTGCTTTATTCTAAAGCCGTTGTTACACAGCTCATACACTATACAAAAGACAGTCCGCAAACACGTGTCACCGCAATATCCGTGGTTCAAATGCCGCCTGCTAGGTTTCCTCTTTGATCTCATTGCAATGGGGCATTCGAAGCACGGATCTCGCGGTGACTCGCATGCGAATCTGTATGCAGATTGTCTTTTGTATGATGTATAAGCAGTGGGACCCCGGTTCCTTTGACTGCCAGGTCGTTCCCTGCTGCGTTATGGACATTGGCTACTTCGGCTTCGCAGCATTCAACCGCTATCTTCAACGCCAGATCCTTCTTTCGGTGGAGTTTCTCTCGAAGCTTTTTGACGTTCCCTACACGATCTTGTCCCGCAGCATCGACACCTTTATTTCGTCGAATCCACAGGTCGTCACCTTCAACTGAATATTGCGGTAAAAATGCTCGAAAGCCCCTTCTTCTTGTCGCCGGGTCCGGAACACGTAGCGCTCGAATGTCTCATTTTATTTTGGAAGGCAGTGTGGTTTGAATCTGCGTAAAAGTTATCGTAATTTTCATCTTCTCCGGCTGGCAGACCAAGCGCACTCAATACCTCAATAACCGCTTGCCCACCGATGTGCAGAAAGATAGCCACTTTCGTTTGTTGGCTACGAGGTTTTTGGGCTCCGTAGCAAGAAGGAAGAGTTTCATCCACAGCTTGCATCTCTTCCAATTTTCAGCGTCGTGCTCTCCAAACCTCAGCGGTTCTATCGGTGGAAGATCAGTCATGGTGCAGGGCGATTAGAAATCCCACTTCTGGCACAATGTATCGTTCTTGCTCGAACGACAATGAATGTTGCTCCGCACACCAATAAGAAATTAGGACGACTGCTTTGTCGTCGTCTTTTATTCATGCACCGCGAGGCACTATGCTCTTGTTACACTCCCGACCAACGAAAACATCCTAGGTAACAAGGCCGTAGTTCTGGGTTTTATAGGTCCCCTAAGGGAGTTCAGTGCAGTGCACAAATTGGACAAGAGAAGAAATATGAAAAAAAAATTAACTGGATTACCATTGCCGTGGTAATAAAACACACAATTTAGGACACAACAAAGCCAAGCACCGAGATGTGTTATAAAATTTGCGCCATGTGGTGACGACTGGGCGGAAGATTCGAGTTACGTAAGGAAAGTAAATGGCGCCATTTCAAATGGTGAGGCTTACACCTTGATACTCCTTATCCAGTTCCGCAGGATCTAAGATGAACTTGGAAATCCAACCTTTTGGCCCATTGCCTTTACCTGCGCATAAAGAACAACATATTTTTTCAGTTTGATTTTTTCACTATGTTCACTTTTCAGTTTACTGTAATAAAGTATAAAGCTTTGTTTTCCTCGGGTTGTTTTAGATCATTTATGGTTACAAAATATTATACCAACCTGATATTTGTTAGCAAAATAATATAATAATTATCACCACAATCGAAATCCTAGTATGGACACCGTCTGGTAGCCTTCAGGCAAAACGTTTCTTCACACGAGGGCAGCATTTTAGACTAATTTACTAGTGAAAAAATAAGCATATATAATTATTTAATGTCAATATCGTAACAATGTGCTAACCGAATGGCCGGAGTGGCGATATGTAAAACTGTTACTGTGGAGCCAGGCAAAGGAATGGGTTTCTTCCACGATGGCAAAATTGGGAACGGCACTGCTCGCGCTCTCGGCGCCGGAAGAACGTGTGTCGTCATCGTCGTCTGGTCACACTTCCTAACAAATATCTTCTCATTTTTTCGAGCGAAATCAGAAGTATTCAAAGCGATGCCGGAAGAGAAACAGTTGACGCCATACTGAGTTTGAGTTAGAAATGAAAAATGTAAAGCAGGGTTGGCGAAAGACAGCCTGCAAACAGATTCGAACGCGAATCACCGCGAGATTCGTGCTTCGAATGCCGCATGCATATGTCAATGAGTTCAAGGAGAAAACTTGGACACGCGGCATTCGAACCACGGATATTGCGGTGGCTTGTGTTTGAAACTGTCGTTTGTATGACGTATGAGCAGTGTGACCCCAGCTTAAGGTGCAACCCTACCCTTGGTTAGTGTGATTCTGAACCAACAGATGGCGATGTGATCGCCTTCCAGACCTGTACATCAATGCAATAAATCGTGTTTGGTGGCGCTTCGATACAGTCGGGTATTTTTCTATATCCTAATGGCGAATTCGGGTGGTCGATCGCCGACAAATTTAGTAGCATACAAAAGTCTGTGCCATCCTAGAGTATTTAGACACAGTGCGGGATCCATGGTCCTGAACATGCATTAACGCATTAGATGTCAAAAAAAAAGCGATGCGATGCGATTTATAGCTGATACGAAAGCTGGACATTCTATAACAGAGCTTTATCGGTCATCAAGTCTGCCGCGCTTGGCCACGAAAAGGAGAATCAACAGGCTAAAGTTGTTTCACCAGTTAACGCACGAAAATACTTATAAGCGATTATGTTGCACCTGACGCTAACCGTACAGCTAGAAATACAAAACAAAATAAAACAATATGCAAATTATTTGTTGTTGTTTTTTTGCCACAAGGAGGTTTCTAGGTACAGCTACTTTCCGCATGCTGTTACGGATAGGAACAAACTTCCTGAAGAACTTGTAAACATAGACTCCCTGAACACGTTTACTCCATTTGCACAGTCACTTCCCACGGAGGACATGAATTAGAAGAAAATGCACATGTATCATTCACATCCTACGAACGTCCAGAATAAACCCGACATTGTTTTGTTTAATATCTCGAATACCGGGACTCGGGAACACAGAAGTGAATAGAACACACACACATGCACACTTTTTTTCCCATTAGTTTTCGGTGTTTAAGTTGTTCAAGTTTACCATCGCCTTCATGTTCTTTGTTATTTCTATTGTTTTAATGCTGGCTTACTAAACTGCAGTCGATTTTTTTTTTTCACATTGTTTATACACAGTGCAGTACGTGCCAGTTTAATTTACCATTTTTGGTGGATGTGTTAGTGAATATTTCTTATTTCCTTGTTTGTAATATTTTATGTTACGCCACACTGCGTGTTTGTGGTTGCCTTGGCATCTGTATATGCTACCGGCAAGTCAAATAATAAATACAATAAAATATATATATAGTATGATATATGTTGCGAAAAAGACCTAACGATCGAGCAGCTTTACTCGGAGAAAATATTTTAATTTTACACCCTTTAGACTTCCACCCTTTAAAGGGCGCAGTACAAGGGCAGGGACAGAGCCGCCCTTGATCCGAATGCACGATGACCCTTGGCTATCGTTTGACAACCGTTCCGGTCGCAGTCGGACGTGACTGACCTCCCAGCCGTTGCACCCGTACGGTGCGACGACGAGCAGGGTTCCCGAGATCGTTGATAGTCCGACGCTCCGACATCGGAAAGAGCTTCTCGGTATATTGAGATACTGATTGGTATTCAGACCCGGGTTTCGGTGGAGCAATGACCCGGAAAAAAGACCGACACGCCAAAGACCTGGGAAAGGCGTCGGTCGATTTGGACACGTCTGGACCCTATATGGCGTGCCTCGCGACGAGAAAACGATCGAGGTTTTGTTTTTTCGTCTCCGTCGACGTTTGAATAATTAAAAAGAAGTAAGTGTTTAACATGATTCTGCTTAGTGGTGATTGAGGGCTGAGAACGAAGTTGGGGTCGGTGTATACTGCGGCTTGACGATTTGTCTGCTTTTATTGTGGGAAGGGAACTGGGGTGAATGGAACTTGGTTCGAGAGAAGTTTATGGGAGATTTGAAGTGTACTGGTATTGGACGTGACGCGGTGGATTGGGGAGCGAGAGCGGATGAAGAGGATACAAATGGCAAATGGAGAAGAGGCATTATACTGACTACATGAACGGTGATGCCGTTCTATGCGCCCTGGTGAGTTAGAAAAGATTACGTTAGTGAGCAAACACAGTCGCGCGACTTCAAGGGCTCATGCTGATGGGGAGATACCCTTATCTTAATCCGTGCGAGAATTCTCTCATGATATTTAGTGGGGTATAGGTAATATTTCATAGACGTATAAACAAGGATTCTTTGCTATCCTTCTGCGCGCTGCCATCCTTTTCTGCTGGGCTGTGGAGCGCCTTCTGAACATGCGCTGTTTCTCCGCTGTGCGGTATCTATCCTTGAGTTCTTTGATTGAGTCTTCTGTGTTGCCTTCATGTTGGTGTACATATTGGACGCTGCGCATGCGTCCACAGCTCAGTGACTCAGCATTTTTCGCCCAGGTGATAACTGATGGAAAGGTCTATAGCTCGAGATTTTTGAGAAATGACACTACAGTCTAAGCAATCTGAAGCGTTTTTTTTTTTTCGCCTGGCAGCAGATGGGAGAACTAATCGCGTGCGGAATGAACTCGGCGAGTGACGAGGCAGAAAATATGTTTAGACTTAAAGTATAAGTCTACGTCATGACACTTAACACAACGTTATAACAATGCTTAAAGGGATGCTGAACCGAACATTTCAGCGTCTATAATAAGCGGCGCACTACTTTCCATGAGTCAGCAGCTGCCGGTGTGCGCGAGCACACGGAACGAAATTGACGTCATCATCTCCCCTATTCGAGCTTATTAAGCGCGAATGGGGGATATGATGACGTCAATTTCATTGCGTGTGCTCGCGCACACCGGCGGCTGCTGACTCATCAGAAAAGATAGTGCGCCGCTTATTATAGGCACTGAAATGTTTGGGTTCAGCATCCCTTTAATGTCGCCACGCAATTCTTTTTTTATGTTTGAATTTATTTTAAGGCTTTGTTATTCGCCGAGTTCTCTCTGTAGTTTACAGCAATTGGCTCTGCCAGGTGCCTAGGGGAAGCAGACGAGGGGGTGAGTTGGACAAGTTGCTATGCATTGAGTAGGGTGATAAACAGCGTACAGGAGACAAGACAAAGACACAATAGAAGAAAACAGCGCTTGTCCTGTCTGTTTCTTTTTTTTTACTGTATCATTGTTTTGCTGTTTATTCACCATGTTCGAAGCAGACATATTAAGATTTTTCTAAGTGTTCGGTGGCACGTGAAAGATCTCCTCGCGTAATTATTCCATCAACGTGCCTACGCGAGCACGCAGACGTAAGTTGTTGACTTTTTTAGACATATTTCACCGCAAAACTTTTCGAACTTCAAGAGTGCATCCAGTGCATTCCCTCCACTCATCGTCTTCCTTCTCTCTATTTGTTATTTAAACAAAATAGCCTCAAAATAGGCGATGACAAAATAGAAGGAGGAGGAGTTAGAGGACATTGTGGCGAAGGCTGTCCGAAGGAAAAAGGCCTCCTGTCCCTCGGACGGAAGGGCGCGTTGGCGGTCCGATTTGCCTCGTCGTCGCGGCCATTCACCATGCGACCATCCGTGTCATATATTTATGACGGCTCCGTCGTTGACCAGATTCCCGCCGTACTTCTTCCGTTTCGGGGTTGCTCATCCTTCTTCTTAACTATGTCTCCTTTGCCAGAGAAGTCTTAATTTTTTCTGGTTTATACTTCTGACGTGTCAACGCGTCGTGAGAACGGTTCGTTCTGTATTTTCTTTCTGCATTTTCTTTTGCTGCTAGTTTTCGTGTTTAAATCACGTGACGACTGTCTGAACTGGCGAGTGCATTACCTCCTGTTATTTTGTGTGACGCTGGTGTACGTATGTGCGTGATGTTCTCCTTTTTTGTTTTCTTTTTCTTTTTTTAACCTTTTTACCTCTTTCTTTTCTCTCTGATAGGTCACACTGTCCCAGAAAGCATGGCGCATCGACGTCTCATGACCACGTACGTACGAAGAACCCGAGTAGTACCGATGGAAGAACATGTTTCGGGATGCGCTTCCCATGACAATCACTCTTCTGTTCCCATATTCGGGAGTATTTATTTATTTATTAAAATATTGCCAGCCGTTTGATCGGTAATCACGGTAAAGGAGAAGAGCTGCTTTATAGATTCTACAAGTATACAAGACAAAAACTTATCTAACCACCGCTGAAGATGCAGTACCAATAACTTGATTACTCGACACCGAGAGGAACTGACCATTCACTTAAGAAGTAGCCATTACTTCTTTTCCTTCGATTACTTCACTAGAGCACTTTGTGATTGCAGTTCCTCATCACGAGTAAGTGTCCAGACTGTCGTCACTAACGGCATAAGAGACGAGGGCTTGCCAAATCCCGAGCATCTTTGTTATGACTCGGCAGCCAATGAAATTGCGGCATTAGCCGATAAGAACGTCGGAGAACCAATCACGAAGTCGAGAATCGTGAACAAAATAAACCAATCCCGGCGTTTCCTTAAGCTGTCAGTGCACTATGGACGTCTTGGAAATGTCGAGGGGTTTGAAAAACGGCGCGTCGTAAAGAGGGTTTTGCCGCATGCCGCCCTTGCTGTCAGCGGCATCAGGAAGCGCGAAGTGCGACATCTTTATCATCCGGTCCTTCTAGTTGTTTTGTTTCTTTTCTTTTTCTGGAGACAGCGGGTGAGTTGGTTTTCGGGGTTCATTGGGGATGACACCCCCCGTCCCACTCCCGCCGATCGCGCACGCGGTGTCGGGTGCCACTTTGGTGTCGGGTGTTCTCTCGCCGACGGGGTGAGGGCTCGATGTCTGCTGCACCTACGGAGGATTTGGAAAAAAAAAAGGAACAGCGAGACAGTTTATTAGAAAAAAAGACAAATAGGTCAATTGGGACGCATGCGTCGGTGTTGTTTTGTTGCTTCTTCGGGCTGGGGAAGAAAGGCGCAGCGCCGCGAGAGAGTTTAAAAAAGAGCGAAGAATTAGCTTGATATTGCTGAGGAAAGAACGACATACATGAGATTTTGAGGTCCCGCCTTTGTGAAGAGGCATTGGCTCACTCGAGCTCGCGTGGTGTAAGAAAATAAATTGTCTTCCATAAAGCCGTGATCGCAATGCTAATACGTCATACAAGTTAGCAGACGCTGTCTGTGGCGTTTTCCATCCTTGTCTGACGAAAGCCTGTCACATTAATCGTGTAAAAAAAAAACTGGCTGCAGAAAAGTTTGAAGCGTTCGTATGTATCGAGCAAATACGCTTCGAATATGATTACATGATTGAGGAGTGTTCGCACATCATTCGGTCACCGTGTGCGCGGCGATCATCGTGTCTTTTGTATGATATAACTGTCGAGACCGGTGATAACGAAGTCAGCGAGAATCGGAAATCACTTCGCTATATCCGCTATTTCGTTATAACCGACTTCGGTTATACCGAAGTGCACAGTATGTGAACAGCGTGACTGTGGTTTACTGGTCGTGGAAACGATAAATTTATTTTAAAAGGAAACGTCTTCGCCCCTGTGCATTTGAGACTACTTCATTTAAACGTCTCGAGATAGCGTAGACTCCAGAGTATTCCCTCGTTTATTCTCGAGGACAGCTTTCGGTAGCAATAAAGTCAAAGGTGTGGAAGAGCGTGCTTGAGCATTAGTTAAAGTTGGCTCCCCGCGCCTTCCTGTCCTTCCGGAAGGGCCAAGGGAAGTTGTCCCGGAGATTAGAACAAGTGACTGTTTCAGGGGCGTGAGCTTGCGACCTTTGATGGGACTTGAAAGCCAACAATAAACGCGCCCCGAGTTTAGTCGGCCCCAGATTTAGAGCAACGCTCCTGGCCTTCTCTAAACTGAGTTTGTATCGATAAGGCGCCTCTCTCGGCTGCCACCCTGTCATAGTGTATACGCTACAACCGCTTGACTGTAGTGTGGGCGAACGCTCCTCTATGAGCGAGCACTCAACAATAAATTCGCATGCCATTACCCTCCACTCCAATGCCACATAAAGCTTTTTTTTTTTCTGAGTTTACTGCTCACAAAATTGATTTTTAGTAGACCGTTTGCTATTGGGGAGGAGATCGAAAAGTCAGGCCTCTAGCGGTACGCTTCAGCTGTGGAAACAACAAACCGAATTTTTCTTTTATTTTGAGAACATGATAGCGCTTCAAGATAGGGACGAAAGTAAGAACGAGATAACACAATGCGCTAACTTGAACTGTTTAATCCTCAGAAAAGCAAGGGAATAAATACTCTGCATTATCGCGCCATTTAACCAATCCCATGCCACGCCAATGCTCTCAAGAACTGTGTCTCCTTGTCGCCCAAATCGATCGACGCCACGCTGACACATCAATCGATCCCCGTAGTCTTTTTTTTTCCTGTTCTGCTTTGATGATTTCTCTTACCGTCTTATCTCTATGTTTTCTAATAACGGTGCACAACTTCTAATAACAGTGCACAACAATTAGAAAACATAGAGATAAGACAGTAAGAAAAATCATAGAGGCAAACCTGATTAAAACAAAAAAACTACGGGGATCGATGTGTCAGCGTGGCGTCGATCGATTTGGGCGACAAGGAGACACAGTTCTTGAGAGCATTGGCGTGGCATGGGATTGGTTGAATGGCGCGATGATGCAGAGTATTTATTCCCTTGCTTTTCTGATGATTAAACAGTTGAAGTTAGCTCAGTACGCTGTCTAGTTCTCACTCTCGTCCCTGTCTTGAAGCGCTATCACGTACTCAAAGTTTCAGTACCAACTCGCCCACAAAACCGCATTACTCGAATTTTCTTGTTTGTTTTTGATCAGAGAAATCGAAGATGACGATTCAAAGGCCGCTCCTCGTGCGCCCAAATCACTTGTCAGAAGCGAAGCGCTCGTTCCCAGACCGTGTTAGGCGAGGTTCCATTTCTTTGTTATGCTGTGTTAGTAAACACCGGGCTATGGGGACAACAAGCTCAATAAGGCACCCTCTATAATTCACTCTCCTTCCCAATAGAGCTTCGCTTTGTTAAGGTGTATCCACACGACGGACCGGGCCGCGGACCGATTGATCACGTGATGCGCGGCCCGCGGGCCGCCCGGCTGCAATGAGCATCCACACGGCGGACCAAAGAGCAGACGACACAGCGAACGGGCCGGTCTAACCCTCGACCTCACAGCTCCACCAAACGCATGCAGCCAGCTGCTTTGAGGCTATTTGTAAGGAGCCAAGATGAGGTTGAACGAAAGAGACGTTTGGCCGCGGTGGCCCTGGCGTTGACTGTTGAAAACGAGGAGGACTTAAGTGAACCGAAAAGGGCATGCTGGATGAAGCCCTGGATGTGCAGGAAAGATCTTGGTCTGCATAGTCAACTCTTTTCGTCGCACAACAAAAGGTTCTTCTTCTTCGTCTTCAACAGTTGGCGGTCAACAGCCAGCTTGTTGCCGGACTTAGCGCTTCAATTATACTAAAAACGCCGCAGTCCGCCGCCAAGGTCCGGGCAGGGGCGGATCCAGAACTCCGTCTTGGGGGGGCGGGAATTTTTAAGGATACTATTCTCCCATTCTTTCTTGTGCAAGGGGGGTCCACCCATGTCAAATTGCCCTCCCAGAAGGGGGAGGGGGGGGGGTCGACTTTGTTTGGGGTGGGTGGGCGGCTGCCCCCGTCGCCCCCCCCCCCTTGGATCCGCCGCTGGGTCCGGGCGAGAAAAGTCGCTTGGCATTTCTCAGAAGCGCGGGCCGCGGACCGCCGGCGAACCTCGAAAACTGGTGACGTAAGATCACGTGATGCGCGGCCCGCGGACCAAAACAGCAATTTGGTCCGTCGTGTGGATACACCTTTAGCAGGAGCTCGTGCCGTCACACCAAAGCATGCATTGAGTATGCGCCCGCTGGGACTGCTTTCCCGCAGCGTATACGATCTACTAAAACAAAATTGGGGTGACGAAAATAAATAATTATGAAGTGCAGATACAAAACGAGATTAAGTGAAATCCGGTGGACAAATTGTATGACCAGTGGTAAACACTGAATTTCCGTGCCTTCCAAGGGAGAATCAAGGCAATTTTTTAGTCTTCTGAAGCCCAGCTGCATTAGAATTGAACGTGTCAATGGTCATGCGAAAACGGTGCTCAGCAGCCTTTCTTACTGGCCCAGCCTAGAAGTGTACAAGTGTTTTGACCGATGAACGTCTGAAAACGTCTGTTATGTTCTACTCTACACTTGAGCGACAAACGACACAAACCGACTACGACCAACCTCAAGTAGGTGCAGCATGCACGCTGGGTGTCTTTGCGAAACTTGTAATCTCTACGTGCACGTGAAGAAGCACTTTGCAACCCTGACTTAGCTACACTCCCGTGTATGCTGCTCGCGTTTGAGCTTGGTAGTCGGTGTCGGTTGTCGCTGTTTGTCGCTCAAGTGGGTTGAAGGCTCAAAATTGCATCTATTCACAGAGACTCCAAGTTATAATGGAACCATCTGTGGCATAAAGAGTGAATGAATAAATGAAACAAGCATGTCCTTATTAAGTTTCTAATAAAACGATTTTATCGCTCGCTATACGGTACCGGAAGAAGGGGATGGAAAGGGAGTGGGATTAAGTGTATCTAGAAAGAGGGTTGCATCTTCGTCTATTTGGTAAATTCGTGGAAATCCAGGAACGCCTAATATAACTGGTTAACCTTTAAACAGGCAGTATAAAAAAAAAACAGCGAGCCTATTTTTTTATTGGTTTAGTTCTTCTTTGTGACACCAAAACGTTTCATCAGAAATGGAACTAGACACAAGAGGTCAACAATGCAGTTGCTCTTCCAGTCAACGGTAAACGTACAGACCTAATTCGGTCAGTGTGATATTGCACTAATATGAAGATGAAAGCTGGGAACCAAAGTGGCAAGTTGTACGTAGTTATAATATATGAATTCCCTTACCCGAGAGAAAATCTTTCACGACAGCCCCAGACCGTGGTCAACACGGACAACGCCAGAGAATGACAAAGGGCGCGGTTTTTGCCATTCTAGCATCAGCTTGTGCCATCTGTCAAAATATTTATTAGCTTTATCGAAGAGCTTGTCTTCAACAACACTAAATTTAGCGGCGCAAATTTCCATTTTTAACGCGTTTTTTCTTTTTTAGCTTTACAGTATTGCGTATTTTCCGGTTAAAGGGTTAATAAGCAAAAAGCTAAGTGGTGCTCCGCCTGCACAAGCGTTCGCGTAGCCGGTGAGTCATCACAAGCAAGGAAATCATGCTCGCAGCGCACACTACATCACCACAGTCCATGCCAAAAATGACGCCCCCCCCCCCCCAAAAAAAAAAACCGAATCTCCGAGTGTCGGGGCGACATGTTTATGACCCGGACAACCTTTGCTTCCTCAACTGCGGTCTCTGCAGAGTAGTTTCTTCGTTTTTAGTGCAAAAATATGACCCGAGCCGTGGTTCGGGAAGAGCTCTTTGCAGAGGACGAACCCACTTCCGGCGTCACGCGTCACTCGGGGATTTGCCTAGGCAAACTTCTAATCCACCATCTACAAAAAAAATAAAAAATAAAAAAGACGGTAGGGAAAACGAGAAGCGAGAAGTGTGTATCTCGTTACGTGGTCGACCTTTTTCGCCCTGTTGTAGAAATATATTGCTTCCATGTGGGGTGTTGTTTAATCCGCGCTTGCGTTTGACGCTGGAGGAGAGAAATGACCGTCTCATACATTGAAGGTTGCTATGCATAACGACCCTCAATGTATGAGTCGGGCATTCCCTGCATCTCTTAGGTTGTCAGTAAATATACAGCCACTGAAATTTGCGTTTCCTCTACTCTTAGTAACTATAGTTTGCTTACTTTAAATAAGTGCGGAGAAATGTTGACATTGCCGTTATTTGTTCTACTTTCTTTCTTCCGTTTTTATTTTCTTTATTTTGTTGGCTTCGCTGCGGTTCTGATAATGTTTATATATATATATATTTTTCGGCTTTCGGGAGTTTCGTAGGACATTGATTCATTCGATCAAGTGCGGTTCAATCATCGTCATAATTTCGATTATTTCCTCTTCGGAGATGGTGAAAAATGCCCTCAGAATAACGTTATCGAACGCGAAGGATGTCGGGGTACGAGCAGAAAAAACCTAAAAATGTATAAATAACTTCCTATATATATATAGCTGGCATGTTTTGATTTTAGATTTGCAGCCCGTTGTTCATAGGTCAAATGACTTGTTCGCTCAGAAGAAAAAAAAAAGAGGAAAAATATTATTGGAGTTATGATGTGGCGACTTTCGATAGCTGCGGCAACGTGAAGGCAATACGGCAACTAGCGCGAAACGCCCGAAAAACATAACGTCTCCGAAGTCGGACCAGCGTGTCACACTGCTCCTCCGCCTTTGCGGGCGGTGTTCTTCCAGCACGTCGGACTTTTCTTGCCGTCTAATAGCGCATTTACACTTGCAGATTCGCGAGCGAATCCGCACAGGTGGAAAATGAATTTTTGAGCGGGGTGGCGAAATCGACTCGTTGCTGGCGGAAAATCTCGATATATGGGTCCCGGACTGATCCAGATTTTCCGACAGCGACGAGTCGATTTCGCCACCCGCGGCTCCAAAATCCACTCTCCGCCTGCGCGGATCTGCCCGCAAATCCACAAGTGTAAACGCGGCATTAAGCCTGATTCACACGGTGCGATTTTAGTTGAGAATTCGCAGCTGCGAAGTCGGCCACTTCCGACTTCGCAACTTCCCCGGCTTTTATTCTTTTTTCGCACAAGCGACGTCGCAATGGCGAGATCGCAACTAAAATCGCACCATGCGAATCATGGTGCGATTTTTCCTGCGATTTCGCAGTGGCGACGTCGCTCGTGCGGATAAAATAGCGTGCTGAAAGCTGGGCGTGCTCAACGTCGCAACTGCCAAATCGCAGTTAAATTCGCTCCACGTGCGATGTTTTAGCCTTAAGCCTGGTTCACACTTACAGCTAATCCGCTGCCGCCGCAGTGGAATCGGCCGCGGCAATGCACAATGGACGCTACGCCCGGCGGCCGAATTCTTGCAGATTCGCCCGCCGATTCGCAAGTGTGAACCAGGCCTCAGTCTCGCTTTCGCGCTGCCTCAGCCACCGAAATACGCCACGTCGTGGATTATAAGGAAAATATGCCCTTCTCAATCACCCAAAACCAGAAATACGCTAAAAGCGCAAGTCGTGTTTCAGTTCCGTATACTAGTCCGTTGTTTGTCTAAACTGCCGGGAAAAAAAAAAAAGAAAAAAAAAAGAGGAACGAAAAACCTAAAAGCGCGTGTGTGTGGGTGCACACATAGACGTACGGCGGCATGAAACATTTCGCTCTCTTCTTTCTTTCGTTTTCGCCGTCGTTCTCAATGTATATTCATCGACATCTTAACAAACGCGGGGCGTGAGTCATTATGTCTACACTGCTTGCTTCGTGATTGGCTCTTCCGCTTTCCTATCAACGAATGTCGCAATCTGATTGGCTGCCGAGAGATAATGAGATGCTCCAGATTCGTCACGCCCTGCGTTTCTGAACCTGCCAGCGAGTACACCATCCTCCTCACACATACAGGCACACATAATAATAATAATAATAATAATAATAATAATAATAATAATAATAATAATAAAGACAATTCATTAGACGACCTTCCCACTTTCACCGCCATTCCCCTCTGACGCAACCAAACTCGAGTCCCGGATGCAGGTGGAGCCCACCAGCCAATCAAAGATCAAACAACCCAACGTAAAAAAAAATATATATATATATATATCAAGATGGCTTCTTCCCTTGACGGACACCATGCCGCCATAGCGTATTTTGGGAGTCAATGCGTGACGCCACAGCCCGGGAAAGGGGGAGGCGGGGTTTACACTTTCGGGGGTCACGCCCCCTCCCTCGGGGTCGGGGTTTCCACCCATTTGCCCTCTCCCCTTCGTGTGAGAGGAGGAAAGTTCCCAAGATAAACAAAGCGGATTTTTGGCTCAATTTGTCTCCGAACTGATAGGCTGTTTTTGTCGGGCACGGAAACAGTTGGTGAACGGTGCGGAGTTGAGGCTCTGTCTGTGTCGTGTCGTCTTGTGTGGAAGGATTATGTTGTTGTTTATCCGTTTGCTTGTTTTTGCTTGTTTGTGAGCTTCACTTTAGCACGTGCTGCTCTTTGTTTTTTGAAGACGAACGACTACGTCTGAAGACTTACCTCGTTTTTGTGGGGTATTCCGCCGACGGCTTAACGAAAGGTAAGAGATCTATATACATATATGTCTATATATTTTTTTTATCATTCTTGTAGTGTTTTCTTTTTTACTTAATTCATCATAAACTGAAGAAAAAAAGCTTTCGTATAGACGACTGTTATGCAAAGTGACTGGCAGCCGCCTGCACTAGTTAAGTGCTCGTACAATGCAAGCGGAGTGCTAGCCACGCCATGTCTCTACTCGCGCGAGCTTACCGTAATTGCAAGCTTGCCTAAAGCTACGTCCACGCGCACGCTTCGCGTGCTTGCACACGTGGGACACCAGTTGGGCCGCCATGCTTGCAATTCTCTATATGCCCGATAAGGCCAAAAAATACTATCGAGAAAGAATAGACCTATTGCTGTATTACCCAAGCATCAAGGAGAATGCAGGGATTGGTGCTCCACGCGCCGCACGTGCTGGCCTCAGCAGTAGTAAATTTTCCAAAGCAAAACCTAAGACAAATTGTATCTTGCACGCGCGTTCGTCAACGCTTTATTTTGGTTATTACTTCGAATATTTTATACGGGAAGGCGTGCGCGTGTGGCGCGTGGAACACCAATCCCTGCATTCTCCTTGATGCTTGGGTAATACAGCAAATGGTCTATTAGCGTAAACCCGGGGTCACACTGCTCATACTTCATACAAAAGACAGTCTGCAAACACAAGACACCACAATGTCCGTGGTTCGAATGCCGCGTGCCAAGTTTCCTCCTTGAACTCATTGTCATGCGGCACTATAAAAAAGTAGCAGAGGAAAGGCGCTCACTCATCGCAGCAAAGTACTCGTGTATATGTGGTAAGGCGCGAGTACACCACTGGGAAAATACCGCAATATTCCATAATGGCAACACCTCCTATCGGTTTCAGTTTTAAACAGTATCCCTCACCTGCATGCTCGGAACCATATACTTAAAAACAACTCAGTGCCAACTGTCGAGAAGAAGAAAACGCACGCACACCCCACGTTTTACTTGTCGAGGTTGCTGCATAGAAGAAACAAAATATCGTGGACATGGACGGGTCCAGACTAGTTCGTCTCTCTAATTCATAGCCGCTAATGAGAAGTCTCTCTCCGCTGATGCACTTGGTGCTGAGATGGCGTGCACTAACTGCGCTACAAGAATGAGGTGCGGAAACCCGTGCTGGCGCAAGTTAAACCACTACAGAGAATCGAATTCTGTCTCCTCGATCGACTCGAATGCCAAAAAAAAAAACCACTTGCAGGCTTCTTTTACTTTCCTGTGGCTTGTTCGTTTCGGGTTTTCTTTGCCCCAAAACCGTTTTCGGCTCTTTCCCTGCCAAACAAGAACACGCTTTCCCGGCACAACATTCTTTACTTTTTCAAGGGACAGCATTTGTTTGCGATATGGAACTTTCTAGAGGAAACTTCGGTGAGAATTAAATCTTTTTTGACGTAAAAAACAATTGTTTCCCGGATGGGCACCTTTTATTAAACGAAGTAGTTTGGTCCCGCAATTCATTGGATGGTGCACTTCATAGTATCACTCACTTATTCACTCTACACTGTGCGGTCGCACACGTTTATGGGCCGCCTCGTCAAAAATGTGGATCCGGACCCGCGGATATCCGATCCGTCATCCGCAAAATCTGAATCATTTTTATCCGCACCCTCCAATTTACTGCGGATATCCGCGCACGATCCGTGAGTAATCCGCGGATATGCAGGAGCTCTACATATTGCTCGTACAAGAACTGCCTGCAGATATTTTCGAAGAATAGATACGTAGGAAGCAAACAAGCTTCCCACGTGCGTCCGCAGACAGTTCTGTCATCATGCGTGCAGACAACACCGTCTTTGCGACGCGACTGGGGCTTAAAGAAAGAAGCCAATGGTATAAACAAGATGAAGAAGTGTAGCAAACGGATAGGGATCGGCGTATGCGGTAATTAACGAAACAGTGTCCGGCAAAGCTTTTTTTATTTATTTATTTTATTTTTTTATTCGAAATCGAGAATTTCTTATTTGGCCCCCAAAAACTCGCTGTTTGTGCGGAATCTTGTACCCCAAAAAGTTAATAGGAGAGGTGGCTTTTTTTTTTCTTTCTGCATACACAGAGAAAAAAAAAAGAGTAGATTTTCGTTTTTCGCTTTCTTTGCTCCACTGAAAAAAAAAAAAAGTTTGTCCATGGCCAATAGAAATTTAAAAAAAAAAACACAGTAAGGCAGAAATTAAAATTCTATCCTCCCTTTTTCTTCCCTTCATGGTCGGGGGAAAAAAAGTACTCTCCCTAGTGCGCCTTTCGGCGAACAAGATTTTCGGCCAATCATCAAACTCTCCGATTAGAAAAGGAAACAAAAAAAAAACTTTTGCGAGCACTTTTTTTTTTTGTGAATAGGCCATATATCGGCACGTACAGAAAGCAAAGCTTCTTCCAGTGCCCAATGAGCATCGGTGCGTTGGCATTGAGAGTTGCGTTGTATCTTTACGCGGGATGCAGATATGCTATGCGGAGCGCAAGTTCGTCTGCTTCTTTTGCAGGGTTTGTGGCGAAGTCAGAATGCCAGGATCCGATTTAATGTAGACCTCAAGGCATGCTTGCTTTGAGGTCTACCCACTACCCTTCAATTGTAGCCAATCAAAGCCCGGTGTTCTGACGTCACCACAACCCTAGCAAAGAAGCAGACGAACTTGCGCTACGCATAGTTCTGATGTTGTACCAGACTGTAGTCATTAAGTGATTAAGAAACGCCAGACGTGGCTTCTTATGTTCACGTTTCTTGCTTAGGCGTGAATCGTTCACGGGTGCCCTTACCGGCTAATGCCGCGATCTGATTGGCTGAGGAGCGATAATGAGAGGCTCCCTGAGTCGCCACGCCCTCTGTTCCTTAAGTTGTCGACGACCGTAGTAATTAACTATTGCATGCACGCTAAAAAAAAAAGAACGGACGCGCGATCTTTTTTTTTTTTTATTACAGTGATGTTTTATTATTATGGACGCCTCCGTTCTCCCAAAAAATCGTCCATAATGTGAGTTTTCTATATTAATGAGACGAAAATGCATGCATTTTCCCAGTTTGTCCCCGAAAATGGCGTCCATATAGCGGGGTATCCATATTAACGGGGTCCATATTAACGAAACATGACTGTGTGTAGTACTGCAAGTTAGCATTGCGGACCAGGCAAGAGTGCGTGTAGCTATAAACACAAACACTAAAATATATAGGGTGCAACATATATAGAGTGCAAATTCACAAAAGCTACGAATTAAAAATGCGTTCAATCGAGTAAGGGCAAGTAAGCAATCGCACGTGGTTTTTTGTTTCCCCCCTTTTAAAATTAGAAGCCTGTCATCAAATCGGTGCATGGGCGTACCAACCGGGGGGGCAAGGGGGGCACTTGCCCCCCCCCAGTTCTCAGAGTGAGGGGCAAGGCATGTATCTTGCCCCCCTGAAACACCCGCCACTGGGCAGGGCAAACACTGGCCGGCGGCGATCAAGGGATACCAAGGGCACCGGCCCTGGGGGGGGGGGGGGCGGAGTCTGGTTTGCCCCCCTCCCCACTCAAAACCAAGTTGGTACGCCACTGCCTTATCACCATCTGAGCACTTGTCCTTTATAATTCATGATAGGCTAAGAGGAACCCAGTAGATGGTCCACCTCCGGAGTCCGGAAACAGTTCGTTTCCCTGCGCCCAGCCATAGCCTCCTCCATACTCGCAAAGCCTGGCAGTTCGATGACGGAGCCATAGGCCGTGTTCCAAAATTTACTCGATCCTACTCCAGGGTAAGGGTTTTGTACTTTGGCGTTCCAAAACCTACCCGCGTCCAGCGCTTTTAAATCTGTGTTGTCACGTGACACGACCCGCCGGAGTTACTCGGATCCATTTGGGTAAGATTTGGAACACAGCCATAGAGTGCCCGGTCGCAGATTTGGAGCGCGAGGATCTGGTAGCACAGAGCATTTCTGGTATTCAGCGCACAGCTTTTGCACCGGCGAGGACTCGAGACATGGTTTTCAAACCCGACGAGAAAAGAAGCGGTAGACCGAGGAACGCGAGAAGCACGAGTGGACATTGCATCGCTCGGAACAAGTGTGTTTCGGCGTCTCGCCGCAGCGGGGTGCCCGTTACATGACTCTTGTCTGCCGCTCTACCTCTTCACTTTCGCCGGCCGCGTCTCGTGGCGATCTGCCAGGCTTTGTCAATATAGAGGAGGCTATGGCCCAGCTTTGTCTACGTGTGCGACGAAGTGCTATCAAAGGCAGAGAGCTCGAGCGGAGCATCTTCTGGTTTGTAATGGAAGGATGCATTTCTGATTATCCAGCCACTGTCATTCCTATCTATTTATTACTACATGCATGCGGCGAGTAGTTTATGTATTTGTAAATACAGTTTGTCATCAAAGTTAGAGCCGGAAAATGATGACGCACAAAAACTGCCACGTTCCGGTTATTGAGTTAACAACACGAACAGAGAGTCCTAAAACTGAACTACTGCGTTTTCGTCTTTTTTTTTTTACCTCGGACTTTTGGTTTCAATGAAAAACAGACTTTGCGACATACATTTTTATTTTATAACTGAGAGAACAACTGCTTTGGATAGTATTCTCATAATCACCTACGATGTGTTGGAAGCTCATATACTACTCAGTAAATATTTGTGCAGAGTTGAATGGTTCAAGACACCCTGCAACGCGTTTCTAACTATTTTAAATGGCACGCCCTATTCGCGAAACGAGTGTACAGATGATAGTAATACAATTAAAATGTTTTAAAAGTTATTTAGGAAGTAATGTGTTTAGGAGAACTTCCACGACGAGGGCACGTAGTCAAAATGTGAAATCGCCGTCTGGGTGGTGGAGCCACCCGGCCAATTTAAAACACAAAGCTCACTTTAGCCCTCCATGAAAATGTGATCTTCACATTTTCATTAGCACCGAAACCCCTTTGCATCAGGGCAGCCGCTCCCAAGGGAACGTCTCATGCGCGACGTTCCCTAGGGATAGAGGGCGCAAGCGGCCAACCAATTCGAAAGCAGAACACAATTTAGCCCTCTACAGAAATATTAAATGTGAAAGTTCTTGCTAGGTGGCGCAACTTGCCAGCGAGCTTCAAGGCAACACCCTCCATAAAAATGTAGAAACATGAGTGCCCCGGTTAGGTGGCGCGAGCTGCCGCCAAATCTTAAAATTAAACCTTGCTTTATTCTTTTATAAATATGTAATAATGTGAGAATTACTGGTAGGTGGCGCATGCTGCAGCCCCACTCAACAGACAGAGTTAACTTTAGTTTTCTATTCGATCATTGAAATAACAGAAATCGCGATTCTGACGGTTGTCTAATAACGTAGGTAGTGAAGGCTAACGTCTGTTCGCTTGCTTCCTAAAACGTCATACCCTCTCTCAAAAGCCAGACTGACGTCAGAAACCTCAAGAGCCTCGGGTTGGGATGCCTAGGGAACTAAACGTAACGAGACGTAGCGTAGCGACACCGACGCCCGTTCGTTAATGATTTCACTTCTACGATCAACCAGCAGGTTCGCGACAGGGATCCACTTGGGCATATATCTAAAAGCACCGCATGTTCCTTTCGGTGCAGAGATGCAGAACTAGACTGTCGTATTTCCCGGATTCGTTTTAGAAAAGTATCGTCGGTGCATCTTGCGTCTTTGTTTTCTGGAAGTATTGGACCCTCTATAGTTGCGCTTGATTCGTTGGCTTGGATATTGGAATTGGTTCCCTCTTGCGTCAATATACATATGCGGGGTTATTAATGCAGTTTTGTCACGCCGACCGTACAAATTATACAAAAGGTCCGACTTCGCTACGATTATGGCAGTTTGGACCGATTCAACGCCTGCAAGTTTTTGTTCTGTCAGAACTATCAATGCGCAATTTATGCGGATGAGGACGACTGGGTTTTTTTCTTTTCTATTGTGTTGGTCTAAAAGTCTAGGAAGTGGAATTCTAGAGGGCACTCTCTACATTCTAAATCAATATATATTATGGCATTACTGACTTCTGGAATTTGACCTCTTGCTTATTTAGCCCATAATCGTAACTTACCGTTCTCCATCGATGTTGTCAAGAATATCCTCACAAACTACTACGCAAGGCTTACCTTTTTATCAGAACTCCCCTCTCTCCCTAATACGGAGTTTATCACTTTCTTGTTAAATTTTTCTTCTAGTCTTTTTTACGTATAACCGGTAAATATTTTTAACCTAAACCTCACCTTCAAACCATTATGAACTCATACATGCAGAATGATCTGAAAACGGCAATAACATCAATATTTATTGACATCCACAGCAGACTAATTTAGAAAAGCAAGGTCTTAGAGGACACTTGGCGCACCAGGGGAATCACTTCACATCACTTCCATGATCTGCTGGAACTTCACCACAGACTCAACCGGTCTTCACGCAGCACTTCCAGGGAGACAACTTGCATCAACACTGAAGCGGCGGACTTCAAGGAGCGGCCGCAAAATTCTGGATCCTTCGAAACGAGAACACCTTGAAGTTGTCCGCGCTATAAACCTTCAGCGGCTCCCGCAACTTCGGGAGTGACTGACGCTGACGAAGGCATTCTGCCTAACACTGCCGTCTTCAAGGAGGCTCAGAAACCCTATGCTGCAGTCGTCTGAAGATCGGCAACTCCGTGGTCAGCAGACAGGAATCAGCTCCTCATGCAGACGGCACGACCCAGAACCGCAGCATCAGGCCATGACCCCAGGAAGAAAGCCAGGAGTCCACGCAAAACTTGGTCCGCGCAAACCCCGGCATAGCCGCACCTGAAACAACAAAACCCAACAAAGCGAGACAGTACCAGACCAACCATCGGAATTCGACAAAATCTGAAAGAAATAGAAAGTTTATACGAGACATCTTGGTACTATAATACTCGTATGGGAGCTCATGTTACCTCTTCAAAAACGATGCGACTCCCTTAAAACACTTGGGCGAGATTGGAGAGTGAATCCCAACTCCACCATCGACGCAGAACGAATCCACGGTCAGTCACGGCTCACCTGAAAAGAAAGAAAAATACAAGACAGTACCGGAAAACAAAACCATCTCCACTAAGAACACATAAAAACAAACAAAAATACAAGGCGGCACCAGTAACAGAAGCATGGACACCAAGGTTTCCATGCAGTAGAGCGTGTAGAAGTTAGTCGATACCCTAGCAAATCGCATTTGCCGGGATACGATTTGCCGAGATATCAACTGACTGAGGAAATAAACAAGATAGAACGAGCTACAGAGAAAGTCCTTTATTCCTTTCAAGCGACATATTCGCATGCTACAAAGCTCCTGAAAGGCAAAGACACGGTTAGGTGTGGAAACCTGCGATTCCCATAAGCTGTGCATGTTTGTGAAACGGCGAACACTGAAGAGAAGCAGAGAAAAGTTCATCCAAGTTTTATTAATAACCACTACAAATATTCAGAAAAATAAATTCACAAAAAAAAACTGCACCCGAGAAAAAAAAATTGGCGAAAGCCGCATTTGCCGTCTAAAGCAAAGTATTTCGTGAGAGAAAAACTCAAGTCCGCGAGCACAACCAAGTTCTAAAGGTGTGCGAGCAGCGGTTCCAATCGAATAGTGCCGCGTGAATCAGCCTCCAGACTAGGAGGCCATCGAGGCACAACGCGTCCACGTTCAGCCGCGGCCCATCTGAAAAGAAATAAAACACAAGAAAGTATATCAGTAAACACATTTCCAACCCTACCAATGTCCCCATTGGATTGCGTAGAGTCATTCGATATCTAGCAAATCGCATTCTGCGGGATGCCACTTGCCCTAATATCGGCTTATCGGCTATCTAAAAAAAAATAATAAGAATAATAAATTAGGCAATACAGCGACTGGGAAAGTCCATATTCAAGAGCCGCGCATTGACACATTCGCACACTGAAAAAAGTTCCTGAAAGGCAACGACATGGTTAAATATGCAAGCCTGGGATTCCCGGAAGCTGTGCGTGTTTGTGAAGGGAGGGGAGCACGAAAGACAAGCACATAAAATGATTTTTCAATTTTTATTATAAACCAGTACACATTTGCGAAGGGAGAGATGCTTCCAACACGACTGCGGACCTTCAAAGCACACGGAAAGGCCGAATGACCGGATACAGTGCGCTATGCGCGCCGTCGAAAAATAGTGAATTCCACTCACTTGCAGCCGAATGTCCCAGCCGACAAGCGGTGGATACAAACAGCCTGATGCGAAGTTCTCGTAGGTGAAGGCCACGACGCCGACGAGGGTCTCGACGCCGAGGGTCACGTCGACCTGAAAATCCCCGTCCCAAAAGCCAGACCGCCTAAAACACTATGTATGTACGCGCTTCAACCGCGAGCGCTAGCTGGAACGTTGGTTTTTGCGACGCCGAGTATGGCTTTTGCGACAGGGGAGCAGTTGGCCCCGCTATGCATGCACCCAGTCTCGCGGCTAACCTTAGAACCGGTACGCAGGACTCGAACCAACATCGCGAACGCGAGCTGATCTTAGCCTATGCATGCCCTAGAGTTCCAGTCCTGTGTAGTTTTTGTTTGGTTTCCCACTAGAGGCCAACGCTCGTGTCGTATAACGGGGTCTTGAGCCTAAGATTGGGCTCGCCCGTCCGCTCACCCAAGGTGACGAGTCCCGCGGCGGCCCTTGTGGACACGTCCGGATTGGCTCGCACAACACCGCATACTGTTCAGTCCAAGTTCCGTCTCACTAGCACAACACCGAGGAATGGCCGCGCTCGTCGCACAACCCCGACGATTGGACGGTCTTGCCGTCACACCAACGAGGATTTGTAGCTGCGAAAGAGAGAGGCAAAAGCTTGTCAAATATGCAACCATCCCGAATGCCACCGAGCAAACAGACTTTTAGCAGACCGTACGCTAGTGTCACGCGTTGTTAGCGACTTTCGCCGTCAAGTTCGAAGCATGGACTAAGCACGCGCCCGATAGGTCCGCCATCTACAGCGGCATAGCGCGCCTCTCGAACCATGCCTTCCGCCGTGCTTTGGCTGCGCGCATCGAAGCGTTGTCCAAGGCAGGAAGCTCGCGCTGGAAGCGACTGAAGCTCCTCCGTGCCTTTCTGACCTTGTCAGTGACAACTCTTATGAACGCTAGGCCCAAACGCAACGCCAAGAACAAAGTAACCAACTCCTCGATGAATCCTCGGCAGGGGTATTCACACGAGGGAGAAATCCCGGGGATTTCTCCGGGGCGCGCGCGAGTCGGAAACGCGAGGCTTTTGCACATCGCAAAGCCTGACGTTTTCGTCGCGGGATGCGCGTGCCGTGGAAAAATCCCCGGGATTTCTGGCTCGTGTGAATACCCCTTAAGGCTGAACGGACAAAAACTCGCCGATTTTCCCAAGGACCAGAAACAGAAGCTTACCCTTTTGATATTACGCCGAAAAAAAGACAACAACAACAACAAAGCTTATTCAGCTAGGGGTTGCTTCACTCAACACTAACCTTCGGTACCCTTACCCATAGCCACAATATGAGGAAATGTATCATATTCCAACTTCGTCCTTTTTTTCTTTTTTTCTTATCTAGGGTTCACTAACGCTTCTGCCCATGATTTTACGAGTAAGCGCCAATTATAATACACGTACATTTTGTGTGTCGTGCGTTGGGCGGCAGTTTTCAAAAGAAATAGATACTAGCCTAATACATTCACCTGCGCGGACACAAAACAAATCTCTAAAAAGTTTTTTCTTGAGTGGCAGTGACGATAATTGCGGGCTCCTGACACGGCCCCAGCCCCACTTTGGTCGGCTTCGTTCATATGCCCGCTTGCAATAGACATATCGCTAAATTACCCAGGTATCAACGAGAATGCTCGTAGTGTAGATCTACGCACCGCACGTGTCGACGTCTGCAGCAGTAACTGTTCTAAAGAAAAATCTTTATCCTGTCCGTGACAGTTTCAAATTGTTTATCAGGGAGCTTCGGAGCGACCGGCCTCGGCATGGATTCTTTCAATGCATATCTCAGGAATAGCACTCCAGCCAGGCGACAGCTGGCGAGTTCCATCGGCGCTCGACAACATTGAATCATTTACAGTGAGGCAGTCTTCGTATAACAAAGACATAAAGGCTAGCTGCCCGAAAAATTTCCGTTTCCCGGGTGATGATACGTTGAACAGTTATCATAACTAAGCATATATTTGCCTTCCACAGCATGAACTTTTTCCCAAATCCGTGGTATATATATATATAGTCCAGCGGCGGAAGAGCTAACATTTGAAAGAGTCGCACCAATAGTCGGTCCGACATTAAAAGAGAAAAAAAAAAAAAACTTAAAGCACGCGCAGTTGCACTATAACCACTCGAATAAAATAAATATATCAAGCTAAAAAAGAAAAAAGAAGGCACATAATATTAGCGTTTGTGCTCACTTAGAAAAACGAAAAAAGTCCGCGTTTGATTTTACCGTTTTGATAAAACACCCGAGACTAAACGAAAAAAAAATTTTTTTTCTTCAAAGAACCAGTGTAGAAGAGACAGGGAAAGTCAGTCAGACGGCTGACCTCTTACGCTGCCTCTTCTACTTCGGTTGTTTCAAAATTTTTTCACCCAGTCTCGGTGTTTTAACAAAAGGGTAAACTCAAACGCGAACTTTTTCTAATTGTTTGTTTATACGCTCTTTAGCGTTTAACACGCAGGCTAAAAATGCCGACTCACTGATCTGTGACGACTTTGCAGGCAAGAGCTAGTGCGCATGCCCAGAGCGCGTCGCACAGCAAAAAGAAAAGAAAAAAGAATACCGTTATTGCTGTTGCTTATCCGTTCGCGAGCGAAACGTTTTACGCGCCGCATCTAACTGCGCACCCCAACATTCGCAACGTCGTCGCGTTCAAAGTCAGCACGACAGTATCGTCCCGTTACCTCACACAAAAAGTGCACGAATTACAAACGATATTAGGAAACTACGAACGATATCGCAAGCTCCAATTTTTCCAGACGCTGGAGGTTTTCAGACGTTCCTTCTTACGACTCCGACGTTGCGGAGTTAGAAACAAGACAGTGCACGTAGTCGAGAATCCGAACATCGAACTTGTAGCACGGCACGTGATGAAAAGCAAAAACGCTTAACCAAAAAACGCTGGCGAGCGCAAACAAAAACAAAAAAACAACAACCTAGGCCTATCAACTCACCTTCGGAGGTCACTGAGACGGACCACCAGCACGGAGAACCTGGGAAAGAAAACGTGATTCTGGACAATTTCTTTTATATAGTCCGTTGAGAATGTTGGCTCGACCAATAGCGGTCGCCACAGGGTCATCGTGTTCCATTTATACGTCTCTCGATGCACCTTGAAATGCGACTCTCGGGTTACATATGGGTTACGTAATAACCCTTCTCATGAGCCTTTGATATTGAAACCGCGCCCCTGGTGGGTTAGGTTTTCGCTCCATTTTTTGAGACCAGAGTTAATAACTCTTTGTGGCTTCGGAATTCCCCGAGTTCCCCAGATTGCACCACTTTTGTCCCTATTGCGTCATCCAAGTTAAGGCGCATATACAAAGATATATATATATATATATAGCCCTGGTTCTAATCATTAAATCATTATGAGACATCGTAAATGTAATCAGGAACGCGAAGGTCGCTTGTTCAAATTGCAACAAAGCGCTGCCTTAAAACTGTGATCCAGTTCCGAGTTCGGTCTGCAGGGACATCTCGTCCCTAGGTCCGAATGTTTGCATGGTTTGCGTTGAGTGACAGCCAAACGGACATCGGCGATGAAAATGTCGCTGCGGTATCTTAATTATGATGCAACAGGGCAGAGGATCGTGCCGGAAATCGATCTGGCAGTATCTACATGATCTCGTGAACGTTTTCGGAAGCCTCATCTGTTAGTTGTCTTTACCTGCGCTGGTTGTCGCTCAGCTCTTTGATCGTCTGCTAACGAAGTGATGCGCATAGGGCGTCTCTTTTGAGCAACAGATGAAGCAAATCTTTGTCAATAAAATTCTCAGCAAGCTCGCCACATTCGCTGGTTCTTGGGGAAAGGTAAGGAGGTCAGCTTATATCATGGAACGGTTGTCCTTTGGCGCGCGTACTGCATGGGCCAACAAGTGCAGTAGGAGTGCTCCAACAAGCTAAACGCTCGGGCCAATCGCCACAGTTTAATTGACAAAATCCAGATGACTGCTGAAAAAAGGACAGTTTAGTCGCGGGATTGCGATCTATTGGCAAGCACCAAGCAACTGAATCAGCCTGAAGCTAGCATTTACGGGTACCTTTCAAGGAGCGATGGCAAGTCCCAAGTATACACGTCGAATGTTGCAGACCCTGTTTTTCCGCTCTGCATGCCTCAATTCCCGCGAATTTCTCAAGATAATTTCACTTGGTGTGCCTAGCAGATAACATATGGAAAACACAAAAGACGCATGCGAGATTTTCTGTTTGTTTTATTGTTTCCTTTCCTTCTTCGCAACTTCTATGCATCGTACATCCCGTTAACTGAATGCAGTGCGGTGAAGTGTAGCGCTAGATCGCATTAACGGGCTAATATTGGTCCTTATTTCAAGTGAAGCGTCCAGGTGGGCCGATGTTTGCGCCGATAACGGAACTCGGTGGATTCCCAGGCCTCGAAGTTATTGCCTGTAATTATTATACTCCCTTTTTTCTTTGTCTGTGTGTGTGTGTGCGTGTTTGTGCGTGTGCGCGCGTTTTGTGCGTTCGTTTCTTTGTTCGTGATTCATTGTGGTCCAGCAAGGGATGGTGTGAACTGTAGATCGCTGACTAGGGATTCCACTTCCCACTTTCCTTGAGAGTGAACGCGCAAGGGGATCATTGCTGAAGCAGTATCGACCTTCTCTGTGCCTGAACCAAAGTAACGTTGGCCTGAACTGACTATTTCAGGATAAAGTCGAGCGCCTTTTTCACTCGCGGATTTTTGGCGGGAGATTGACCTGAAAAGTGTTTGGTCTGGCAACAATACATAGTTTTCTTGGTTTCTTTTTTTTTTTTTTTCTGGACGATTAAAACAAAACTGGCGCATCACGTTGTGTTTTGCGCGTTCGCTCGTTCATTTTGTCACGCGATTTCGGGTTCCACGCGTGAAAGGAACTGCAGAAACTTTGTCCGGCTGACGCGACGCAGGTTCCGGTACTCCTCCGGGTCCGCGTCAAGAAGTTCCCGTCAAAACTCGTCTAGCACGCCGCGATAATTCTTGCACGTTCAATCAGGATTTCACCGAGCAAGACCTCTCTTGCGGCTGTGGTGAACTTGAGTGTTGTGCACGAGCACGGAGTTAGGGAGGCTCCCTACGCGGAGTGCGCGAAGGCAACGCCCCTCCGCGAGCCCTGAACTTCGTCGCTTCTAAGCCGAACCCTTCTCGAGCACGACCAAGCCTGTGTCACTGTCATGCTTTGAATTAGTAAAGCTGGTGGCGCTTCGTGCGAAGCCTATCACGGTGTTTTGTCTCGATCTGTACGTCACAGCGGCGTACCATTCTTTATCGCGGTAGCAAACGTCGATTTCTCTCGTGGACAGCGGTGCCACGGTGCGATGTTGGAGTTTCGCGGCACTGTGGGATGGCGAACAGGTTCGGTCCGTCCTGGCTGGCGTCTGCTCGTCGTCTCCCTGTGTGGACGCGCTTGGGAGAAGAACGAACCGCGGACATGTCGTCATGTGATCAATCCGTCCGCGGATCAGTTCGCCGCGTGAATCGGCCATGACGCGTTGGACCTTTTGACCATAAGCGTCTCGGGGGGGGGGGGGGGGGGGAGGGAGGGGGGAGAGGTTCAGCCCCCATTCCTCCCCCCCGCCCGTAGTCGGAGCTTCTGCGGACCGAGACGCTTCTTCATGGGCGTACTAACCGGGGGGGGGGGGGGGGCAGGGGGCGCTTGTCCCCCCAGTTCGCAGAGTGGAGGGGGGGGGGTGAAAGGCATGTGTTTTGCCCCCCCCCCCCGAAGCAGCCGCCACTGGGCAGGGCAAATACTGTCCGTCGGCGCCCAAGACATACCACGGGCACCACCCCCGACCCGGGGGGGGGGGGTCTGGTTAGCCTTCCCACTCAAAGACAAGTTGGTACGCCACTGAATCGGTGACAGGTTAAGGGAGCACTCAAATGAATTCTCATCGTCTACTTATGTCGATAACTCAATCAATGGGATCTAAGCGTCCTAAGAAACCCGATGATTACAAGTATGGGCGGCTGATTTCCCTTATAAATATCTAATCAAATATCGTGAAACGGCCCTCTTTCTGCTCCTTGGAGCAAACACCAGGGGTGGTGTCGGACGGCGTTTTCAAACAATAATTGATGTATTACGTCTCCTGGTTTGGTTTGGTTTGGTGTTTTGAAGTAATGTGAAAAGGGGTACAGCCGGGAGAGATGGTGGCCTCCCTAAGGGGTGAGTCGATACCTGGCCAGGGAATAGGGGGTATCCGACTAATAGAGATAGGATGGAAATTTAGTTAATATCTAAATTAATATGCGTGGACTTTCGCAGGTTCAGCAGCTTCCAGGGGGCACTCGAGTCTTGGGGCGAAACGTTTAGAGACGATCAGCTGAGCCCGGCCGTATCTCGTAAATAGTCCTAAGAAGTATTTGTAGGCTTTGTGGGCGAGTCGACTTGTTGCATCCGGAATGACTAATTCTTGAGTCGTAAGAGCGGGGAGACCACTTGAGGCGTAGCCCGTTAACAAAACCTGGCGCTCTTCCTCGTACTCTTCCAGTGTTGTGCCCGTTATCGAAGATAAGTAACGAAATAGGGTTACTCGTTAGCTTGGAAAAAATCTAACGCGTTACAGAGATCCGTTACCATTTTGCAAATGTAACGAAATGCCGGTGTCGTTACTTGCCATGACTAACGAACGTTACTTTTATGTTAGTTTGTCGTTACTTTCTGTTTCACTGTTAGAATATGACAGATGTTCATAATAAACCGGCTCTATAAATTTCGGCAACAACACACTTGTTCAGGGTGAATATTTATTTATTTATTCGCACTCTGTAGCGCCGGAGCATTACAGCAGAGGAGTGGGGTAAAGATAACATTCATACGTTGGAAACTCAAACAAACAGCACAAGCGAGCAACCAACAATATAAATCAACAATTCAAAACAACACACAAGAATAAAATTTCAAAAGCGCCTAAAATATAAAAAAAGAAATTCACATTACATTGATCAGGTCAGTAAAACTGTCGGCAGGATGTGTAATGTATATCCTCGAACACGTGACACTTCGCGAGCGCGATTCAGAGCCTTGAACTTTGCCCATAGCACCGGCCCGAGAGAAGAAACCGCTCTGAAAAGAACGACTGGATGCGCGCCACATAACAGACGCAAAATAGACATCTTCGTGTAATCCAAGTCAATCCGGTAAAATATACGTTATTTTATTCCTTCACAAACCAACGTCGCATTTCCAATCACCGCTAACACACTTATTTTGGTTCAAAGCGTGAGAATGTGAACGCTTCCAAGCTTAGAATTTATCCTTTTTGCTGTTGAGAGAAGGAGAATGTATTTGTTTTGAAGAGAATGATGTGACCAGATGGAATAGCCTAGAACTGGTCATTTTTATCGACTCAAGCCCTACACACAATGAGTCATCAAAAGCAAGTTTCTACACAAAGCACCCGAGTGACCCCCCCCCCCCCCTTTTAAGAGTTAAATGGAGGCTCCTCCCGCCTCTTTCCACCTTACCAGAGCGAACGCATGAGAGGAGGTCGCCTTGTCTCCTGCGGCAACACCTCGCTCGCGCTGCCAAAGGGGAGAGAGGTGCTCTACGGAGCGGAGCAGCACAATCGGAGCGGCACAATCGCCACTGCGTTATGCGAGGGCGCTCTGAATTTCAGAGTATCCGGCTGCGCTTGCGCGCGGTTGGGCAGGCTCCGGAGCGGAGCGGAAAGTGAAAAACGATCCGCTAAAACTCCCTCGTGTCGTGGGAAATGCTCCTTTGGGGCACTGACCGAAGCGGTGCAATTTGCTGACCGCCAATACCCTATCCAAGTACTATGGGAAAAAAGCGCCAGTGTCGTGTTCTAATCGTGCTCGCGTTAACAGATCCGCGCAGTGTACATTGTCTTGATTAGATATACGCGGATGCAGACTCTTCTGCATCCGCAGAAAATTAGGAGTATTTAAAAGCTTTGTGGGAGTGAATATGGGAGTTATTGTTTTGTTGGATTGTCATATTTGCGTGTTTTCGGAGTTTATTTTTCGTCAAATTCGGAGGGTGTTTTTCGGAGTTTATTTTTTCTCGGAAAATTCTGAGTTTATAGGAGTTTATTTTTGTTTAATTCTAAAATGTCCGAAATCCGGAGCTTGATATCGCAGTGTTTCCTGTGAAGAATAATTAAATAATATTCGAATGTAAACGTATGCTAGATAAAAAAAGAAAAAAAGAAACGCGCTTATATCAATTAATATTTTTTCAGCTGGATTTTGTGTTGGTGCCATTGCCATTGACAACACTAATTTGTCCCACGGCAAAAGTTGCACACATCTGTGGCTTCGATAAACGTCGATACCTTAAAAATAAACTTCTGGAGGTAGTCGCTGGGAAGCACGTATTCATCCCAACCTATTATATGCTACCCTGCGGCCGCGCGAGGTGGAGTGGTAAAAGATGTAATAAAGAGGTTTCAACTGCCCTTCTTCCCAGTTTTATACAATCTCTATGGTCCATAGATTTCACTGTTACAAAAACCAACCTCTCCTTCCTCTTAAAACAGAAATAGTATGGCGCAAAATGCAAACTAATACAGAGGCTTTTGTCGTGACCCGAAAGTACAATGACATGTCGTCCTGAACCTTGACTAGATAAGCTGTAAGACCCCTTTTGTCAATGACCCGAGATTTGACAGATAACTGTGGTGGCATTTTCCCGGGACCATTGACCCTGTGTGCTGATCAAACTTAATTGCTAAATACCGTCTTTACTTAATATTTCTTTCTTCTTTTTTTAAAGAAAAGGGGGGGGGGGCATTGGCACATTAACATTTATAGTTTATCAGATAAATCCGAACGGATAAAAATTTTACCGGCGGAAGTTTTTGGGGTTTTTCGGATTTATCCGAAAACATGGAACCCTATATCACACTACATATGTAGTGTGATATAGCAGAGAATGGTTCAAAATGGAATGAAGAGTCAAGCCGGAGTTGATTATACCAGAGTTGATTATTACATTTTGTTCTACCTATCAACTCTTGCATTCCTTCGTTTGTTTTCTTATTTAGCCGAATACATAACAAATGTGAGAAAAATGTCGCAAAGATTTTGAGAGTATTAGACCCAGGTTAGAATGATCGAATGATTCGGATCCGCCCGAAGCAATCAATTCAATAACGGCTAAGAAAATTAAAGACTGCTGGAACGTACCCACGGCACATACATTACCAGGCCCTATAAGTGTTCGCTATCTTGACCGTATGACATCAAATAAATGGAGCCTCTTGCGGGATGTGATCTGAAGAGATTTGGTCCGTACATATGTCAGGTTGTGGGAGGTAGTTATTTTTTCCACAGTCGATTAAACTAATGGTTCCAGGAAGCCCATTCTGCGGGACGCAATCGTGCGGGAATCTGATTATCAATAATAGTTGTGACCAACGTTGCCATGATCGCCGCTTTTTTTTTTTTAACACGTGGCATAATTTATGGAATATAGAGAAGGGTTGCCGTTTCCAGCACCTCTACACGAACGCGAGTTTGTTAGTTTATTTATTTGTATTTTTTGTGTGGAATCTACTATATGTATACCTTATGTCGTCTCAATTTCCTATTACTTGGTCTGTTGGGTGTGTGTGTATATATATATATATATATGGGTGTTTCACGAACGGTGGACAATCGATATTGCAAAAACTACGCGTCGCAACAATAAAAGACTTGTGTCGTTTTGGTCCTGGGCCAGGAGCCTATTTAGGAAAATTATTGAAGTCCGAGATAATTAAATTGTTAATTATTTTTGCGTCATTAACTTTTTTAATATTGTGTTTAAGGGCATAGTTTCAATTAGAAAATTGCTCAGCGTCATCGAAAACCACTAAATCAACAAATTGCAGAACGATAGAAGGCACGCGAAACATTTTACGGCTTTCTGAAAATCCGTACAAATTCGACGGGTTTTTAAGTTTCGGTTTGTTCTCGGAGCGCATATCGGCCCCGGCAGCACCGCGCCCCGTGGAGAGATAGTGCAACCAACCTTTGCTGCGCTGTCATCGCGCGACGCAGCAGAGGCTGGTTGTACTATCTCTCCACGGGGCGCGGTGCTGCCGGGGCGGAGATGCGCTCCGATAACAAACCGAAACTTAAAATCCCGTCGAATTTGTACGGTTTTTCAGAACGCCGTAAAATGCTTCCCGTGTTTTCTATCGTTCTGCAATTTGTTGATTTAGTGTTTTTTGACGATGCTGAGCAATTTTCTAATTAAAACCATGCCCTTAAACCCAATAATAAAAAAGTTCATTACGCAAAAATAATTAACAATATCATTATCTCGAACCTTAATAATTTTCCTAAAAAGGTCCCTGGCCCAGGACCAATACGACACAAGCCTTTTTTGGCGCGACGCGTAGTTTTCGCAATATCGAATTTGTCCACCTTTCAGTATATATATATATATATATATATATATATATATATATATATATATACAGAATATCTGTCACGCTGCTAATTTATCGTACAAAAGACAGTCGGCAGACATGTTCCACGCATACGCATGTATGAAGCAAACGTGCTTCGAACATGCTTGAGACGTGTCCCCACATGATTCATGTTATCGTGTTTGCAGCGAACACAGTGTGACTTTCTGCTTCAGTTGTCCCCAAAAAGTCGCTCCTGTGATTAGTGTGGATTAGAAGGCTCGTACGAAAATGACCAAGCAGTGATCGAAGTGGCGATCAAGAAGTTTGTAAACGGCCCTCCCTGACTTTTTTTTTATCTTCAACAAACTTGGTATTTTTAATCTTAAACACGAGTGGCGGAAGACTAGCTTTCGTTTGAATAAAAAAAGATTTAATAATTAAATTCTTACGGTTCAGAAAACATACAACGTTCACCAAAAAACAAAAAAAATTATATACATATATATACTATTTGGAAGATTTAACTTCAATACACAGACGGCGATATTCTCTTTTAAAATGAAAAAAAAATATTCATAATAAAGTCATAAATTTATTTCCTATTTTTCTTCTTTTTTTACATAAAAAATTGCGAAACATATAAAGCTCAAAAGCGTTCGAAGTTAATCAACTTATCTTATCAAATATCATTTTCAGATTGACGATCCTTAAAGTTACGCCACGAGACGAACGCTGTACACAACAAGTCCGTGTCCACAATGGCCAGGCGTCGACGGTCCTCAGCATCTGCTGGACATCGACTTCGGGCTGAAGACCTCGAAGTCCGTTGCAGGGACAAGCAGAAGCCCGTGCAACGGAACGCGGCCAACGCCCGTGAAAGAGCCCGAATGAGGGTGCTGAGCAAGGCCTTCACCAGGCTGAAGACGTCCTTGCCCTGGGTGCCAGAAGACACCAAGCTGTCCAAGCTGGACACCCTGCGTCTCGCGGCCGGCTACATCTCCCACCTCAAGCAGGTGCTGAACGACGACGGCGCCTCTTCTTCAAGCGGCTCTGAAGATGGACAGACTGGGACTTCGCCGACGTGTCTTCATCCCTTAACTCTCGTGAGGGGCTCTTTTTCACCGCCATCTCGCCTCACGAGGATTTTAAGTTTAAAGGGGACCTAGATAATGGAATCCGACCTTAGTTCTAGTACACGGTGCCGGTAACGCGTCTCTGCAACTTCTGTGTTTACCGCCTCACAAAAAAAGCGGTTCATCGTGTTTCGCCCGACGACGTCGTAAAAGTGCCATGCTGTCGCCGGCCGCGCTCCTAGAGGTGTAATAGCAACGGTGGTGGATGTTACAGACGCCTGTTTAGCTGCTGGTCTCTCCCCAGCTTGACAGCCCATGGAAGCTTGGGCAGCCAGGAATTACGCCGTCTCGACAACTGCAATACTCGCGTTTTTTCGCGCTTTTGTTTGTCAAGAACTTTACGCTTAACCGCTAGGATCGCGATATCCGACAGCATGACACTCCAGCTTTTGTGACGTCACTTGTTGTCTGACCACTTTCAGTGCATCGGCGGAATGCAAAGTGCAAGTTCGTCTGCTTCTTTTGCAGGGGTTGTGGTGACGTCGGAACGCCGAGCTCTGATTGGCTCTGATCAAAGGATAGTGGGTAGACGCCAAGGCAGCTTGCTCCGTCAATCAGAGCCAATCAGAGCCCGGCGTTCTGAAGCCACCACAACCCCTGCAAAAGAAGCAGACGAACTTGCGTTTCGCATAGGACGCTAAACATACCAGTCATAGACGCGTTTGAGGCGCCGAAGTTCTAGCAAGCCGGGTTACGCCGTCGTGCAGAGGAAATTTGGCCTACGCAAACTTACTGCTAATCTGGGTCTCCTTGATGTGCGGGGTGCCTGGGGGAAATAGCAAAGGTAGTGTTCTACTTATCACCGAACGCTCAGTCTATACTCGAATGTAGCGCTAATGGTTAGGACTAGAGCCACTAAATGAGCTACGCTTAAGTATCGGCACCCCGTCCCCGATCTGCTAGTGGGCGCTGCCATCTTGGTGCTGAGTGCAGAGCAGAGGCAACTGCCGATCGCCATGATTCAAGAGTGAGACTTCCTCGGAATTAGATTTGATGTTAGGAAACTCGTGTAATATTGCTTTTCTCTGTCGCGAACTGTTTAAACATATGTGGAGGGCGGAAAAACATTTCTTAAGATTTCAAATAAAGTTTTAGATAATTGGCAACCATGATCTTAAGCTTCAAGAAGGGTAAGTGTCGTTACTCTGAAGCGTAGCTTATTTAGTGGCTCTATACTCCGTTCACCCTTAAGCTGAGACAACGGTGGAAGCTACCTGCCCGCCGAACCAATCAGCCGCCTCCCTCTTATCACCTTACCTGACCCGGCTCTCCGCGCGTGGGTATGGCCGGAACCGTGATAACGTGGCGAAAGAAACCGTCCGAGCGCAGCCGAAGGCTGGGGACGGTTCGCAACTTCGAAAAGAGCATTCCTACGCACCACAAAGTAGTCCGCAAAAGCATATGTATTTATCTTATTTTAAATAGCTGTTTTGTGCGTAAACGTTGCACAATATTACAGATGTGTACTGCTGAGAATGATTTGCAACTAAAGGGATGAATAGTCGGAAGTTTATGTTTTTATTATATCTGTCAATGCAATGGTTTGGTGAAAACGCGTACATCCGCTGGCAACACTGCTGCAGCGCTCGCTGGGATGGGGCTGAGCAGACTACCTCAGTGAAAAAGGGAGTGAGGGAGGCAGAGAGGAAAATGTGGGAGGGAAGAATGCAGGAAAAATCGGCTCTAACCGTGTACAGGTCACAAAAACGGGACATAAGAAAGGAAAATGTGTTCGACAACTCGCTGGGAAGTTCGTTACTGTTCGAGGCAAGAACGGGAGTATTGAGGACGAGGACGTATAGGGCTAAATTTCAGGAGATAGACACATTGTGTGCTGCATGCCATGATGAGAGTGAGACACTTGAGCACTTGGTTTTAAAGTGCACGACGCTTCGTCCTGCCCTCCCTGAAGGGGTGACGGATTTGGCCGGGGCCCTGGGCTTTGCTGACGACGATGGAGGGACGGAGGAGAAGAGGATCACAATAACTAAGAGGCGGTTAGAAGTTTGGTGGAAATTATCTAGGGAAAATTGAATGATGAACAACTAACTAGCACAGCTGGGGACAGGCGGGACAGAGGAAAATTGGGACTCCCTCCCGCGTGGCTCCGGCCCAAAGTCTCAACCCTGTCTCCCAGTGGGTCGGGTGCAGGGGTAACGCCGACAAGGTTTGACCAGAGGAAAATTGGCGACTCCCTCGCCGGGGGGAAGAGGCGGGGGGTGATGTTTTTGTTTTTTTGCCCGATCCCCCAAAGGTCAGCCTGGTGATATCCCGCACTACCTGGTGATAGTTAGGGGGAGAAAATTGGCTTAGAAAGGCGGGAGGAATCAAATGTTTGTCTATCTTAGACTTAGGCTAGGTGGCGCAAGCTACCGCCCGCTACAAAGGGTATAGCCAGTAACATCCATCCGTTTTCTGTTTGATTTTGTTCCCGTAATGGCCGAATCATGTGCAGCGTGCTTCGCTGCTTTCCTCACCGAGTCGTTTCAAAACGTCCTTTCGCAAAGGCACGTTTTGGCGCTAGGCGCGAAAGGTCGTGATGAATGTCTACTTTCAAATTCGGCAGGAGACTCCGGCCGCGCCGTACCGCGAATGCGTTGTAAACAAGAAAAGCGTCCGGGCCACTACGATTCACTGATACGCGGCGAAATCAGGGCACCCCTTTACCTGCCGATCACGTTGAACGCCGAGAAGCTGGTGGAAAGGCCTGCGCCTCGAGCCCCGGTATATCCAAACAATACAAGGAAACATCAGCGGTCGGGTCGTCGGGCACGTTGGAACGTGTAGTTACATCTCGAAACTATGCCGAAATGCCGAACAGGATCGAAAGCTCGGACACAGACGCCAGCGGCCAGCCTACGTACTGACACCCCCTATGACTAAATTTCAGAACGTGAAAGGGCCCTTTTTAAACCTGTAGCAGACAATACCGTTGATACACCCGTAGCAGACGAAATACTCGGCGAGCGCGGGAGGCGCTGACGACCAGCGGCGAAGCGGAGTGATACAAAAGTGCAGGCGAGATCGCGTGACCTGTTGGCGGCGTGTGATTGGCTCCGGCCACACGTAGCTTTGGCTGCGCTCGGACGGAAGCTGAAACGAAGTATAGTCCAACGAGGACGTAGCTTGCACTGCAGTCTCATCTTATGGATGAAAGGAATATAGTTAGGACTTACCATATGCCAAAGTTCCAGAACTTTCCGTTACCTCAGTCAAACCTCATAATTCTATTTTCGGATATTCTGAACGAGAAAATGAGGCCCGTTCACTGTGTCATCCAGGCGCCATTTGTGTACATGTGTTCGTTAGCTTCGTTGGCCATTATTCGTACAGTAAACATTTTCGTGAATTGCTTAGAGCTATTCAATCAAATCCCGGTACGTTTTCTTAAACTTTAGCACCTTTTTTTCTTATCTTTAGCGCTTCAATCGGACGGACACTCGAAAGTGCACACTTTATTTTTGCGTACGGAGAACAATAGCATTCGGTAGACCAGACAATTGTGTTATCCGTCGAGCCCATACGATGTTCATTCCTATCGAAACCTCAAGTTTGCAGCGCGAGCTTTCTCTCCAGGCTCCATGTGACGTGACATATGCCACGTGCCGCGAACCGCGAAACGCACCCAGTTTTCCGTTCAGTGTATAAAATACTTCAGGAGTCTACAAACTATACTAATATTTATTTGCATAATTCAAACTTCATGTGAGAAAAAAATAATAAAACGTAATACAAATTTTATTTTTATTTGTTTATTTTGGGGTGGTGGGAATTGGGGAACAATGACAGTTAATGTTGACGAAAATAATTCCTGAGGAAGGAGAACAAGGGGGACAAAGGGCGGACAAATCTCCGAACACAGCTAGGTGACAAGGGGAACAAAGGACGAACAAATCTCCAAACACAACTAGGTGACTGGTGCGCTACCGAAAAAATCCGCCTGGTGCCGGTATCGAACCAAGGACCTCTCCATTTCCAGTGGAGCGGTCTACCAACTGAGCTAACGAGGGGTTCAACGTCAGTAGAGCAAACTGGTTTTACCAGCTGTAACAATGCAGGCCGTTCACCAACAAAGGTGAACGGCCTGCATTGTTAGACGTCAGTAGAGCAGACGGGTTTTATCAGCTGCCACCAGTCTAACACCAACAACGCTGAACGGCCTGCATTTTAAGGTTATTATGATAATGCAATTAACACAAAGATGCAAGCGAGCTGGACAAGAATGACGAAAATAAATCCTGGAGAAAAGGAACAAGAGGGACAAAGGACAAACACAAATCTCCAAACACAGCTAGGTGACTGGTGCGCGACCGAAAAAATCCGCCTGTTTCTGCTATCAAACAATGTACCTCTCCGTTTCCAGTGGAACGCATCAGTCGCCTAGCTGTGTTCTGAGATTTGTGTTCGTTCTTTGTCCCCCTTGTTCCCCTTCTCCAGGATTATTTTCGTCATTCTTGTCCAGCTCGCTTGCACCTTTGCATTAATCATAGTTAATGTTCAAGATTTAGTATCAGTTTAGAGAAGACACACATGATGGTAAACCTGTGACTGGGATAGAAAAAGGAAACGCAAAGGAAGACAGAAAAAGAACAGGCAAAGTTGCCTATTTCTTTTCGGTCTTCCTTTGCGTTTCCTTTTCCTACCCCAGTCTCAGGTTAACCATCCTGTTCAACTTATACCAGCTTGCCTGCACTCTGACTATTTTTCCGTTAATCATACCTGAAATAGGTTTAATCTCATTTCTTATTCAGGCGTTGCCTGTTCTTTTTCTGTCTTCCTTCGCATTTCCTTTTCCTACCACAGTCCCAGGTTTACCATCCTGTTCAACTTACTCAGCTCGCCTGCACTCTGACTATTTTTTTGTTAAGGACACTTATGTTTCTCTGTATGAATGTAGAACCTATAGGCGTCTTCCTATCTGTAGATATATGTACAAGAGGCTACACCAAATAGTAAGATAACACCGACTCTGCTGTAAGCGCCTACAATAACCGTTTTAGTGTTCTGGCAAGGCCTGGTTCAGGCAGTCGTTTTCAGTCATTCCGTTTCTCGAAACTCTCACATCAGTGCAACACTGGCGCCATCCATCGGCGGGGCTGCCAACTACGTCGCTCTTTTTCGCATTCTTCTTTTCCTTCACCCCAAAATAATAAAAAAGACCGTCCTTGTCTTTTATAATCTTCCCTTATTTATAATTTACCCCTACCAGCACGCTCTTTATTCCAAGTATACAATCTACGCATTCACCCCACACCTCCCCTGGCTGTGTATTCCTCTACCAAGCCTACAAGGTTCTTTCTGTGATTTATATTTAAACATTGATTGATTGATCAGTCGATTGATTGATGGGTTTATTGAATGACTGATCGGGTGATTGATTAATTGATTGGTGTGATTGATTGATTGATTGGTCTTCATAATATATTTAAACATTGATTGATTGATCAGTCGATTGATTGATGGATTTATTGACTGATTGATCTGGTGATTGATCGATTGTTTGTAGGATTTATTGATTGATTGGTTAATTGATTGATTGATTTTTTTCATTTCAGACATGGCCGTTTTCGTTCAACCAGAGGCTTCCATGTCCAGGAGATGACGTCGTCCAGTCGAAGGCCCACCGTGACGTCACTTCCTGCTCCGGTTTTCCTAACGAGCCGACCGGCGAAAGCACGCCCCGTCAGCACCAGTCGCAGCTGTACCACCACTATCAACCCCATCGATCACAGCATCATCATCATCATCAACATCAAACAAGCGACGATCCTCTAGAATCTTTTTCTGGACTATTTGAATAGCTCGTCTGGAAGAATTTCATCGTGCAAGTAACACGTCACTCTAGTCAGTTGTAACCACCGTGGTTGTAACTTTCCCGAGTAAAAAAAAGACACCAAATGTTTCTTTTTTAAGAAAAGAAACATTGAATCAGATAATTTCTCCTGGATATGTGTTCTCAGACACTTTCAAGCAACGATCCCAATATTACCTTTCATTGCTAGATTGTCTTTTATAAAGTCACCCAACAATGTGTGTGAATAGATCGGTCTGTGAGGATATTTTGACGAATCAAAATTCCTTTTGCGGACAAATTGTTGAAAGATTGTATTTTAAAGCTATTTATAAGCATATACAAATAACTAAGTTTTTGTTTGGGTTGCGCCTTGACCCGTGGTCCTATAGTTGTATAGTTAACAATAAAGAAATACTACACATCTAGAATGAGAAAAAAACTTACTTTCCATTATTTTTTTAAAGATATGGTTTACAACGCTATATTGTTGACTCCAGATTGAATTTGTTTGTTGTAAACAAAATAACGCCCCAGCCTCTCTATACTCCATCTCATAAACGTATTCAGTAAAGAAAAAGGAACAGGCCCGTGTTGCCTACCTCAACAGAATGCTTCTAGTTATACGAGAACTCGTGCATCGAAGCAGTGGCGTCACGAGGGGGCGGGGGGGGGGGGGAGCGGATTGCCCCGGCGTGCAGCGCTCAGGGGGTGCACCTGGGCAGTGAAGGGGGAGGGGGCGGTGTCTCGGCGGCCCATGAGTGCAGGGGGGGGGTCGTGGCGTGCCACCGCCCCTGCCGCTGACCCTAGTGACGCCACTGCATCGAAGGCACTTTCCAAAGCCACGCGTTCGTGCCCATCTCTTTGTCAGCACGGTAGATGTTTTGTGAGATTGAATATAGAAACATCAAATAATGTTGTATTAAAGCCATTCAAACAAGTACTAGTATTTTGTTATATTAGTGTCCTTGATATGCCGTTGAAATAAACTCACTTGAGCTCAAATATTGCTTTGTAACTTGTATGTTAGCGACGGGTTCCGGTTTTCTATACTGACTTGCGCTGAAAGGGCGCAAGTGAGTCTCTGGAAGTGGGCTACGCCTATGACTTCAAAGTGATGCGGCGAAGCCAGCTTGCGGTGGCGAGCTACGAAAATGTGCGATGTTTTATATTTTATAACATCTTCGAGCACCACAGTCAATGTAGTGCGCGAGTGCGTAAGCTATTTTGGCGCATATAGTACTACACTTCCCCTGTTAAGTATGCTCAAAAAATATTTATATGCCCGTGATTTTCTTTATTTTTTTATTAAACGCTTTTTTTTTATGTGCAACGCGTTTAGCTCGTGTTGTAATTAAAGTTTCATTATTCTCAATCGTCCATTTGTTTTTGTTTTTTCTCTTCTTTCCTCTTTTCTATGTCACTTGGTTTCTGAAACCTACTTGTGTTATGTGCCGCTGCGTGAACGTCGCTATCGGATAGCATACTCTTCTACTGAACCTATCAAGAACTCGTTAAAACAGTCAGATACTCGGAGCAACCATCTTGAAGCACCTTTGCATAGTGACCTTCTTGTTTGAAAGACCTGCAACAAACTGACAACAAGTGACATGACCTAAATTCTTTTTTATATATCTAAATTTTTATTTCATGAAAAAGACAACGTTTCCGGATGTACATGTGTTGTTTTCTTTTCTCTTTCTTTCTATATCCGACTTTTAAAATAAAATAAAAATGTTGTAGTATTACCGTATGGTTAAAATGGCTGTTATGTACTACATAACTAAGCGCTTGTTGCGACTGGGGCTAAAAGTGAGTGCGCGTGGCATGCGACAGCGTATGTTCAAAAAGTAAAGACAGTTTTTTTTTTGTTTTTTTTTTTCAAAAGTTAAGAATGTAATACGAACGCTTAATTATTTGATTGAGAGAACAAGTCCACGGCAGATAAGTTCGTTAACACTTGACGAACGGACAACATTATTTCTTAAGTCCTCGAAGTTCCTGGAGTACATTGACATCAGTTGGGAGGTCCCCCAGTCCAGCTTGGATGAAGCCTTCGACCGCGGTGAAATCTTGGCAAACCGAGGCGCGGAAGCTTCCTCTTGGGACCTAAAATAAAACAAGAGTAATATAGTCTTATGATCCAACTAATTGGAAACTAAACAGAACCTAACATACCCAAGTCGTTCTTCTCTTCATTGTAAAACGAAGCGTCAGAACTGTCCACGTGAGCTTGGTGAGTGCCCGAGCGTCGTGCCTCGTTAAGTGCCTCAAACTTCCCCAAATCTGCTGAGTCAGGAACCTTGACTGTCGCTTGTTTTTGCTTCGGATAGCAGGGGGCGGCATCTGGAACGACGCAGTCAGAAGTGGCGGGTACCACCAAGAACTGCCGACTGTCCTGGTTAAAGAAGACTTCCATGACCTTTGTGTAGGTCATCGTGGACGTTCCGTCGCTGTCATGGTCTTGATCTCTGACGTCTTGAAGTGGCGTTTCCTCGGTCGTTTCGACGGCGACGTCATTGTCCAAGTCGGTTTGACTAGGACTTTCGCATTGGTCGGCTAGCTCCTCTTCGGAGGTGTCCTGGGAATACTCCACAAGCTTGCGCTGTCTCTGCGACTGGTTATCCACGTGGAAATCGGTTTCTTCGGTGGTTGAGAACTTTTCGAGACTCGTGGTTGTTGTGCGTAGGTCAAGCGGTACGACATCTTCACTTTCGCAACTTGGTGAAGTGGGCGCTGCCGGTGACGTAGAAACTGTGACTGGGCCGCGTTCCTCTGCTGATTGGTCTGTGACTGAATCTTCGGTGTCGAAGAGTACTTTATCCCCTGGTTCATTATTTGCTGACTGCTCCAATCGGTGAAGATGACCAACTTCATCTTGATAAGGTTGACAAGGTACCCCGACCTCTGCATTCGAATTTGTTGAGATTGTTCCGGGTGTAATTTCAGGATACAAGCTAGGGTTAACTGGGTGGTCAGTCTTGGAGTCTACAAGAGGTTGAAGAACGTTTGTTTCCGGGCAGGTAAGCTCAGTGACGCAACTAAATCCCAACGACATTGTTTCGTCGTAAGAATCGTACTCGTCGCAAGAATCTGTACAGCTTCCGGAGGACAACGTGTAAGAGCCCAAGTCTTCGGTGTCCGACGAACCTAATATGATCTCAGACTCCTCGTCCGTACTCTCGAAGCAATCCTCTTCGTCGGGTTTCTCTAGCATCCACAGTGGTGTGGCTGGCTGCTGAACACCTTCACTGACTTGACTCGTGGAGTAGGCATGTTCATCAGAGTCATTATCTTCTGTTGATTTCCCGTCCGGATCATCTGTTCCTAGTTGCACGCTGTCGTGCTGACTACGGCCGCCTTCACTGAGTGTGTCATCACAGATGGCTTGTTGTGGTGTTTTCTGTCCACAAGGAACCTCTGAATCTCCACTGCCATCGGACGTGGCTGCGACGTGTTTGTAGATGCTGACTTTGCTGGAATCCTGTTCTTCCCAGTCTGGTATCACTTGATCATCGCTTGAGGACTGGCGTTGCGGAGACATAGAATCAGGCAACGTCACTTCAACTACAGACGTCACTCTGCCGCCCATGTCAGTCAATGGAGACGTTTCCGTGGTTTCTGTCAGTTCTTTATCAAACGTAGCGTCCACGGAAAGCAGGTCTTCCTTTGCTTCGTCCTCTATTTGAAGAGCTCCGTAGTCAGCATGAACTGTTTGTTCCTCGATTACCATCGGGAGCTGGCAATCAAAGGCCACCACGTCTTCATTGGCACAGGGCTTTAAGTTGAAATCAGATCCAAAGCTGTTGTCGTGATAGATGCTTGTTTCGGCAACGTCGTGCAACTCAAGTCCGCTGCATAGAATCACTTGATCCTCGCACAAAGGCAGACGTTGCGGCACAGCAGCAAGCGCACGCCTCTCTTTTCCCGGTATTAGCTGTTTCCTGACATCATCGAAAGACGGCTCTCTAGTTTCCTCACTCAGAACGTCAGTCTCGTTTACGAGTTGATCTCTCGCACCAACGTCATAAGTCTGAAGTTCACCGCACTTCGAGTCGTCGATGGTGCTCCTCGTCACTTGAAGACCGTGGTTTTGCATGACCGTCGTACGGCCGAAACTCAACACTCTTTCCCAGAGAACTTGGTCTCCAGACTTGGGAGCAAAGCGTGTAAACGTCTGATGCACTTGAGCATACTCTGTTTTTACAATCTTAGCAGTGTTGTTGATGTCCTGCTGCTGTCCTCTGGTGGATCGTTCCATGTCGTCTTCTGACGGAGTAACCGCAGTCGCTAGCTTATTTGTACTCTTGGTGTACTCAGAGACTTGAAGCGGACTTTCAGTAAGGGCAGGCACCGTGGACACGTGACTTTCTGAAACCTCGGTAGGTCTGGGCCCATCTTCATGTAAGCTACCGTCAACTGGAACCAACTGTAGCTCGTTTCTGGTGTCTTGTTGGCGCGCGACAGGAAAGGAACTTCCAGCTTGTCTGTCCCCTACGTCTGCGGAGCAACCCTTAGCTTGGAAATGTTTCCAACTACGAACAGGGTTGCTCTCGAACATCTCGAAGATCGGGACGGCTGGTCCATCTTTGAAGACATGGCTCTTCCCGCCAAGCTGATGAAGCCACGAGGTGGCAGGGCGGACGCTAGACGAAGGAGACGAAACAACTCCCGAATTAGAACATCGTAAGCGGCTCGTTGAGACAACGGCTTCTGGGTTCAGCGCGCTAACGGCAGGCTTAGGCAGCTGTGTCGCAATGGACGCGACTGCTTTTTCGGCGAAATTGGACGGCTTCAATTGCGGCCGATTTAACGGTTCGTCGTAGGGGAAGGGCAACGAAGTGTAATTGCCGGCTCCAATTGGACGTCCGAGAGAGATCGCCTCGAGTAGTTTTTTAGTGCCGTCATGTTCTTGTCCTTGAGGAAAGCTGTCGCGGTTTCTTGGTGCTTGGAAACGAACATGCTGCACTTCTTTTGCGGTTTCGATTTCGTTGTCCAGCCTTCTTGCCGACATCTTGAACGTCTGCGAAAGATA